>AXCM01000793.1:0-53149 GCA_000473375.1 Anopheles culicifacies | reverse complement strand
TAAGGCTATTGATAAGTCGAAATTGGAAAAATCGGAAAAAGTAACTGAGGCGTCTAAAGCGGTTCAGGAGGATACGAAGAAAAGCGAATCTGTTGCTAAATCCGCGTCGGTTAGTGCTCCAGCTAAAGTTGAACCTGCTAAGCCTGTTGAACCAGTAAAGACTCCTGAGCCAGTAAAGTCGACGAAGCCGGCAGAGTCAGCGAAGGCAGCTGAACCGGTGAAGGTTGCCGAACCAGTGAAGACTCCTGAGCCAGTAAAATCGGTGAAGCCTGCAGAGTCAGCGAAAACTGTTGAACCAGTGAAGACACCTGAGCCGGTTAAGAAGACTGCTGAGGTATCGAAGCCTGCAGAGTCAACAAAGGCCGCTGAGCCGGTGAAGGTTGCTGAACCAGTGAAGACTCCTGAACCAGTAAAGTCAGTAAAGCCTACAGAGTCAGCGAAGACTGTTGAACCAGTGAAGACACCTGAGCCGGTTAAGAAGACTGCTGAGGTATTGAAGTCTGCAGAGTCAACGAAAGTAGCTGAGCCGGTGAAGGTTGCTGAACCAGTGAAGACACCTGAGCCAGTTAAGAAAGCTGCTGAGGTTTCGAAGCCTGCTGAGCCAGCGAAGATAACTGAACCAGTTAAGAAGACTGTTGAGGTTTCGAAGCCTGCCGAGTCAATAAAGTCTGCTAAGGTAGCCGAACTACCCAAGACTGTTGAACCAACGAAGACACCGGAACCAGCAAAGACTGTTGAACCAGCGAAGGTTCCGGAACCAGTTAAGACTAACAAACCAGTGGAATCCTCGAAGGCTCCAGAGCCATCAAAACCAGCTGAACCAGTAAAACCTGTTGAGGTATCCAAGCCAGCTGAATCAGCAAAGACGCCTGAACCATCGAAGACGACGAAACCTGCAGAATCACCCAAAGTGTCTACACCAACCAAGATTCCGGAGCCTGTCAAACCGGCAAAACCTGTTGAACAGGCTAAAGCTCCAGAGTCAGCAAAGAAGGTGGAACCATCCAAAACCACTGTGCCGGCTAAGGTGTCAGAACCAGTGAAAGCTCCTGAGCCAACCAAACAAGTTGAAGCTCCGAAACCAAAGGTTCCAGAACCATCCAAGCTGGAGGAATCGAAACCAAAGGTTCCAGAACCAACCAAGACGCAGGAACCAACACCACGTCGTCCAGACTCACCAAAATCGACTAAAAAGGCTCCATCGCCGAAGAAAGCATCCCCACCACCCAAGGTAACCGAGGCCAAGAAGGGACCGGAACCGGAAAAGAAAGCTACCGAACCGACACCGAAACTGGTCGAAAAGAAGACTGATGCCGTCAAGATACAGGAAAGGAAGACTGAAACAACCACCGTTCAGAAGGCTAGTGAAAGCGTCAAGAAGGTAGAGACTGTTACGACTAGAAAAGGTAAGTGGCCACTGCTTTTCCGATATTGCATTATCTTTCTTACGCGCTACTCGCTGCTTTTCTCATCCACTCACACCACACCATCTCATTTCGACCTCATGTATATTCGTGTAAGAGTCGCATTACATCACTCTGTACATTCCTTTCCATCTGAACATGTTTACCACTCGATTGTTACGCCTCTTATCTTATGATAGCGGACACCGCACGTACAACAGGTCGCACTACACCTGCGGCGGTTTCCGACGATTCGGACACTTCCGTCGAAGGTGCGGTCGAGCAGAAGTCGCGCGAGGAGGCACTCAACCGCAAGCTAGAGGAAATATACGCCCGTGAAAAGGCGGCTCTAGCCGAGGCGAAGCGCGTTCGTGAGCTTGAGGAGCAAGAGATCCGCCGTAAGTTCGAACAACGTAGCATCCGCGAGATACAACAGATTAAGGAAACTGCCTCGGAGTTTCTGCAGCAGATTGCAGCCACTAGAAACCTCGTACAGTCGGTACTGGAAACAAGCACCGAACCGAGACTACCTGAAATTAACAAAGCGGCCACCGGAAGTGGTGAAGGTAACAACACCCAATCTACAGGTGGTTCCGATCAAGGTACGAACAACCAATCAGCAGATCAGACACAGGGTAGTGGCGATCAGGGAGCACCCGATTCGTCGGAACAGGGCGGTGAACAAGGTTCCTCCAACGGTAACGACGGTAACGGTGACAGGCGTGAAGACAAGAAGCGCACGCCTCCCCCATTGCAGTTGCCGACTTTCTTTGATCCACCACCACCCCCAGTCTATCAGGCAACGATTGAGGTGTTCATCAAGAAGGAGCGTCCACCACCCCCGCCGCCGCCAAAGATTACGCGCAAGCTGGTCGTCAATACGGACGAGCTAGAGCGCAAAACGCAAGCCTTCTTCGACGGTGAGATAAACGAGCCCGATCCAGACTTTTCGATTGCGGCCGCCCACCGTAAGCTGAAGGGCATCAAGAACATCTGCAAGAAAGCGGACGAAACCGTCCTGTACGCGGAGGATACGATCGTGAAGGCGGAACAGGGCGAGTTCGACAGTATCGTCATCCCGGAGCAGGAGGAAGAAAAACGCCCACGGGAACCGGTGTACGAGTATCAGTACACGGTTGAAGATCCGGTAACTGGCGCGCGCGTCTGTACGGCCGACCCGAACGTAGTGCTGATCGAGAAGGAGCTCAGGATGGAGGATCAGTACGGTTCGGCGCATTCGCGTTACTCATCTTCGCGCTTATCCTCACGCAGGAGTCACACCACTGAAGGTACAGAGGCAGTAAGGCCGAAGTAATGTGTCGTGTTCCGTAGATCTGTGTTCTTTGTGTCGTAACCATGGCGCCATCTTGCAAATCTTTCAATGTAGTAATGTGCATTTACCGTAGTGACCCTGCAACTTGAAACGAAATTATATCCAGATTATTTGTTATTCGCATCTTGCAGAAGATCATTTGTTTACTGCGAAGCAAATGTTTGTCTTACGTTTTGCCCGTCTTCGTTGTCACTAATGGTTCGATGTTACTCGACGTTGCTCGTTGTCGTTGTACTGTACGTATGTCGTTTCGATGGTTTGCTGTCGACTGTATATGATGATCATTGTGTATTTTGGTGTTTTTTTTTTTGTTTTATTAAATATCAACCTAATCAACTAACCGATCATCCATTACACATCCCCTCATGTGCTGATCAATCATTTCTCACAAAGGCTCTTTCAATGTTTCTTCTCTCTACGTTTCCTGTACTATTGTGATGCATACCTTCACAGCTCGATCTCTAATGAAATGCTTCTGTTTCTATTTAATTTCTATTCTCTCGTACTCCACGACACACAACACCATCCGACACGTAACCAAATGCCTAATGGTTGGCTTTATACGACACATACACGACACAACACTGCCACTCAATACCACTCAATCACACCTACTTCCGACCTGGAACTTATAAAACCCAATTTTACATGCCTACCCTTCCCCCCACCACAACCATCAATGCTCTCCACGTACATGCCAACTCCAAACAGCTCACGAAAGAGAACTAGCTGCGATAGAGACGCGCCACGAGTCCAAGATGTCGACGAACAACACGAAGAAGATCCGCGTACCGACCAACATACGGCCGCACTTCATCAAACCGATCCGTGGTCTTACTGTGGAGCGTAAGTGTTCATCCGTTCTTTCTTCCCCGTCAAAACACATCCAGCAAGACACAGTCTACTGTCCCGAGCCCCGAGGTCTTATGTATCTCCCGAACATCATCATCGTCCATTGTTCTTCACAGAACGCAGAGAACGTGTTGCAATTGTGCTCCCTTGTACAAGTATTGAAAGTTCTTAAAGCCAAACGACTGCTTTTTGCTTTCACTGTACTGGTTTTCAAAGTCCTTTGTCTTACTGCTTATACCAATACCATTTGCAAGCTGACGATCCAATACTGGGACTGAAATTAGGTGATAGTCAGTATATAGCTAAACCCCCCTCTGAAACGGAACCCTATTCGTTTTGCTTTTGTAGATACAAGCTTTGTAGAGTATACGCTTCAAGTACTCCTTCCAGTGCTGTCTTATGTGTTCTTGTACCGTTACGTCCCGTACGTGTGACGCTTCTGTCCGTCCGTTCCTTTCAGGGTAATCATACCAACAAAGATGTTTCCCTAAAGTTTGTTTCGTCATCCTCCGTCAAGCTCAAGTTTGAGCGAATTTTGACTCCAGGACAAACGTTTCCTTCCACTACCCACATCCTTCATCAGATACATCTTGTACGAGGCAGACATTAATGCATTCTTTGTATACTCAACAGCGGGTGAAAATGCCAAGTTCAGCGTGCAAGTGGACGAAATGTCCAACATGCAATGGTTGAAGGACAACAAACCGCTAGATGATCGTCTAGCCGATCGTGTCATCACGAAGGAGAACGATGATCTGTCCTACACGCTCGAGATTCAGCACTGCCGTGAACAGGATAGTGGTATTTACACCGCTCGTGCCATCAACGGCACAGAGAGTGCTTCCTGTACAGCGCAGCTCATCGTCGAAACGCGTAAGTTGAAAACTACAATGTCTAGGATGTCCTGGGACCTAGGAACATCATTTAAACTGATTATATTTCTGTTTCTTAGTGACACCAGAACAGCGCAAGGCTATGTCGGAATCCAACTCTCCCGTGTTCTCCATTCAGCTGAAGGATACCGAGGTCATCGAGAAGACGTACCTTACCTTCATGGTCAAGGTAAAGGGTGACCCAGCACCGAAGGTCCGATTGTAAGTATTGGGGCATGTGCCACGGCTCTATAGTCCACTTAACCATAGAACGCTTCCAAGTGATTGCATGTCGCCAACTGCATGTCTGCTCTTTAATTTTATTCCCCAAAACTATAAACGAACGCACCAAACAGCTGCAAGGATGACAAGGAAATCCTAGATACCGATAAGCGCATGAAGATCAACCGCGATCATGCCGAGACCGGATTCTACGAGCTGATCATACCGGAGGTGCATAAGGGTGACTGTGGCGTGTACTCGTGCACGGCCTGGAACAAGTTCGGTACGACCAAAACCGAAGCCCAGCTGCTCGTGGCCGACCAGCTCGATCTGTTCTCCGAGCTCGACAATCTGGACGATAAGACCAAGTTCGTGTGGAAGAAGAACGGCGTAGCGTTCGATCCGGAGGAGCGCTTCAAGGTGCTGATGGCGGATGATTCCGACTCGCTGGCGCTTGTCTTCCAGCACGTAAAGCCCGAAGATGCTGGACTTTACACTTGTGTTGCCGCGACATCCTCGGGTAATATCCAGTGTAGCGCTGAACTTACCGTTCAGGGACAAGTGAATCAGCTCATACAGGAACCATCCAAGCCGCACCTGGAGGTCGAGTCGAAGGATGCGCTGGCCCGAATCGGCGGCAAAGCGCTGCTCGAGATGAAGGTCAAGGGCTATCCAAAGCCGGAGATCGTATGGCGCCACGAGGGTACGATCATCGAACCGGGTGGTCGGTACAAGTTCCTCTACGAGGATGCCGAGTCAGTGTCGCTCGTCATCAAGGACGTGCAACCGTCGGATGCGGGCGCCTACTCGATCGTGGCCCAGAACGAGCTCGGCGAAGACTCTACGTTCATTAATTTGGTTGTGAAGACGCCTCCCACCATCACGAAACCGCACGATATGGCGGCGATGGTGAACGAACAGTACAAGATGTCGATCGAGGTGAATGCTGTGCCGGCGGCAACCGTCCGTTTCTTCCGCAACGGAAAAGAAATCCGGGAGGATGATCGCATCAAGTTCCTTACGGCTGAGAACTACTACATCATCAAGTTTAACAACACCACACTGGAGGATGCTGGCAACTATTCGGTAAGCGATGCGCACGAGTAGATCTTTAGAGCTACATTTTAATGCCCTTTTCACTTCCAGATCATTGCTATGAACGAAATCAGCCAGGCGTCTGAGTTCTGGGAGTTTACCATCAACTCCCCGCCGCGAACGACCCTGCGTCTGCAGGAGGAAACAGTGGTCAACGAGAAGGAGGATATCGAGCTGGTCGTTAAGGCCGAGAGCAACCCGGCGCCGATTGTGCGCTGGTACAAGGACGGTAAGGAGGTCGTCGCCGATGGCAAGCGTATCGTAATCATCGCCGAAGATGGTCGGTACGTGCTGAAGATTCATGCCGCTAACCGTGACGATACCGCACTGTACACGGCCGATATCATCAACGACTTCGGTACGGTGACGGAGAAGTCGCAGGTGAACGTTAGCACCAAGTCGAAGGTGCGTGAACAGCTGACCGCACTTACCTGCAAGGAAGGTGATACGAACGTGGTGCTTGAGGTGAAAGCGGACGGTTATCCACGCCCGAAGGTGCAATGGTACATTGACGACGTGGAGATCACCGAGTCGCGCAACGAGTTCAAATTCCAGGAAGATGGTCTGTACTATCAGCTCGTCCTGAAGGAAGTGAAGGCTGAGTTGCAGGGCGTGTACAAGGCGAAGTTCACCAACGAACTCGGCTCGGATGAGACGAGCGCCAAGACGACGGTGCAATGTTCGCCCAAGGTACGCAAACCGCTCGTTGACACGGATGTGGACGAAAACACCACGCTCACACTGGAGGTGGAGATCTACGCTGAGCCAGTGCCGGAGGTGACTTGGTTCAAGAATGGTCAACCAATCCAGACCGACGCTCGGCTAACGATCAAGCGCGATTCGCAGCGCATTGAGAACTACACCCTCTCGCTAACGATGGTACGCGGTGCAGATTCGGGCGACTATGAGGTGCGAGCTGTCAACTCCATGGGAACCGCCACTACCAAGGGCCGAGTCGTCGTTCAAAGTAAGTATCGCAGTGTGCCTACCAAACTGTTCCTTCTATCGTCTGACACTGATATAGGTTACCATGGAAGATAAAGATCGTGATGGGCACGATCAGAGCGAAAACGGCACGATCTACTTGTAAACTAGCTGGTGTGTTTTGGTGCTACCGTGCTATATGTTGGTTTTTCTTAATACTGTGTTTCACACTGTATCAATAGTTGTGCAGCTACACACACACACACAAACAAAAGAACAAACCCTGTGATAATCCTTTCTATATGTTCGTTTGTTGATTGCAAACCCACACAACCCCATAACTTCCGTGTCCGCGCACACACATACTCAGCTGTATATGTAGAAGAGCAGGAAGAAGGGAAACCACCGCAGGTGGTCGAAGAGGAAGCGCAAGTTACCGAAACGGTAACGTTCGAGGTGGAGGAAACTGTGTTGCAGGTCCAATCGCAGGAGGAGCAATGCGTACAGGAACCGGAAGAGGAAGAGGAACCACTGGAAACAGACGTCGTTGCAGAGGAGATCACTCCGGTGCAGGAAGTCATCACTGAGGTGACGCTTGCCGCACCGATCGCGGTACCGGAACAGGTGCCAGACGTTACGGAAGAAGCTCCGATGCCCACGAAAAAGCAACCGACCGTGGAGCCGATCTCCGTACAAGAGGGTAACACAACTGTCAGCCATGGGAGAGACTGTTTCGTTTGCAGTTTTTCCCCTTATTGCCTGCCGTTTTTCTGTTTTGTATCCACTCTTGCTAGTTAGTAGACACCGCTCCTGTCCACTTGTTTATTTGCTCCTTCGCGATGCTGGCTGGTATAGATGCATAGACTCTTCTTCCGACCTTTCCGCCTACGTGCCAGCCGTGTACATAGTTAGCGCAATCACGTTGTTGGTTTGTTGGACTGTTTTCTACGTGTTATGTCTTCTTGATATCAGCATCGTACTCGTTTGACACAGCCTCACCCTAGAAGTGATGGTCAGCAAACGGCAAACAATCTGCATCCAAAAACAAAAGCCATTGTACAAATAACATTCTGTTTTGTATTTTACCAATTCCACCGTTACGTGTCTACGTTCACACTCTCTAAATGTCCAACCAACATCACACCAACCACACCATTCTGTGTAACGGCCATTCTCCACACACCAGAGGCCATTGTAGCGAGCCCCGGGGAGAATGCCGAAGCCCACCGTATGATAAGTGAGTGTATGAAGATCGGTCAGCACGGTGAGACGATCATGGTATCGGTGTGTACCGAGGAAAGCCACGCAGCAATCGTAACAGGTAATTTTCCAGAGTGAGTTCCCGTTCTATCCTTTTCCCCCATCCTGTCTTCCACCTATCGGAAGCTGTCCTGTTAAAGTTGGACAGCTTCGACTCCCGTTCATGTTTAAAAACTCCTTCACGAAGGCATGAAGGCATGAACACCATGCACACTGTTCCATTAGTTTAGTACACTCCCACTCTCGATACTTTGCAACACTTGATCACGGCCAAGCACAATTCCCGATCGTTCACACTGCCGTATCCTTTTTGTATCCTTTGTTATGAAACCACACTGCACGCACAACAACCACCACCCAAAACCACGCGTACATCCCACCCCTAGGGCCCGAAGAATCTCATTCCATTCATCAGATGCGCGCAACAACGGTCATCTTCGAGGAGGACAGCGGTTCACCGATAGAAGTAATGCAAAAGATCATCTACCCGAACAAACCACACGCGTCGGCACTTCACGTGGAAGAGATCGATACGATCACCTTCACGTCTCCCGAGCAAAAGCGGCACTATCAGTCTCAGCTGTCGACAAACGAGGCATCTACCGCAACCCGTACCGTGATCGAAGAGATCGAATCTGACGGTGAAGCTACACCGAAGGGGAAGATATCCCGTGGCGTATCGATCACATCCGCATCGGAGGATGAGCTTCTGCTATCACGTCAAAATAGCCGTACAGGTGTTGAGAGTGAGCTAGCGAAACCAACGAACGCCGCGCTCGATACGAGTGAGCTTGAAAAAGAAAATGCCTCGCAGGAACTGTTTGACTCCAAATCAGAGAAATTAAAAACGGAGGACGTTCCTGATTCTCCACGGAAGGGTAACTTGCTCGAGGCGGGAGTATGTGAAGAGCGAGCTGGCAAGAAGACGATCGAAAAGAAGGTATCTTTCGAGGATGAACTACCACAGCAGGGTAAATCGCTCGAAAGGCAAGAGCTTAGTGAGAACGAACCAGAACTCCCAGAGCCGGTACAGGAGGAACCATGCGAGAAACGATCCACTAGCCAGAAAGCTCTTGTTAAGGAACAGATTCTAGATGGTACGATTGATGAGAGCGCCGAAAAAGCTGTTACTAAAGCTCCGCAAGAACCGGCACGCCCTGAAGGTATACCAAACCCAACACACAAACACATGACACTCTACAAAACCTCACCGAGCAGTTTTAAAGCTGCTCGACACAGCATGATCTACACTATACAGTGCTTCCTATCCTTCCTTATCGAGCAAACTATCATCCTTTTACCCTTTCCAGCCCATTTTACTTCAGATTGTCTAACGTTAAGCTTGCGGTTGAAATTGGTATTGGTTTTGTTACAGAGAAGCTTTTACTAACACATTGTTTACCGCGTAAATAGCTCGCTTGGAATAAGTTACTTCGACATATCCGGATGCCGATCGGTAAGTTATCGTAGTTTTATACCTTGCTATCCTTCAAGGCATAGCACGAACGATGCATTACACCAAAAACTGTACCACAAAAACACACGCAACCAAAATTCGTTGTAGATAGCTGTTGTACATAGCCGCCATCTTGTGTTCTTCCTTCCACCGGATCGTTTCACTTACGGTGTGCATCCACCAATAGCGTGTATACTGTATGCCTCAGTTCTAGGTTGTTCGGGATGGGCGATGTGTTGTTTTCCTCACAGTGATTGTGGTTAGAATAGTCTAAATTATGTACATATTCTTTGATTGGTGAGATCGGTTTAGATGCGCAACAGTTTACCCTTCATGATTGGAGCACTCACTACCTTTACAATACTTTGCCTTTCTTTATTTTTTTTTGGCTAATTTTCACCTGTACAGTCTACCGCTCATTAGCTGACAATTACTGCTCACCATTACTGTCTTGTCTGTCCGCCTGTCTACCTGTCACTATCTCTGTCACTAGTTGTACTGTATATACTATATAATTATGTAAATATTTGTGATACCGAACTTTAGCGATAATATCTATTTCCAACTTCACTCACAAGCAACTAGCGGAACTAACCAGCCCAATTCTAGTGGTCGGTAGTTCGGCCTGCACAGTTGTCACCGTGTTTGTGGCGTACCGGTCTAATCGTACCTTTGCCATTACTACTATCCATCGCAGCATCGCCGGAGATCCTGAAGACGGATATTGCTGACGTGACGACGTTCGACTCGTTGCCTCTGATCTGGACGGTGGAAGCCGACGGTATTCCACGTCCGGAGGTGTCCTGGTACCATAACGATGAGCTTGTAAAGGCAAGCGATCGTATCCGCATCACGGACTCGGGTGTAAGTAGTCTTGATAAGAGGGAGAACCACGAAGGGTCTGACCATAACGCCACTATAATTACATTTTCCCCTCCCGACAGACAACGTACAAGATCGAGAACCGTGACGTGAAGGAAGCGGACGCTGGTGAATGGAAGGCGGTCGTAAAGAACCGTATTGGTGAAAAGTCTCTACCAGCGAAGCTGACCGTTATTCGTAAGTATCTCGGCAAATACTCCCTTGCTCTTTTGTCTAGCGTTAACTTAACAAATCTTCATCTCTTCCGTTGTAGCTTGCAAGGAATACCGTCGTCCAAAGTTCCAGAAGGGCCTGGAGAACATTTCCGTGCACAAGAACGAACCGGTGTCGCTGACCGTGACGCTCACCTCGGATCCGGAACCGGAGATCACCTGGTTGCAGAACGGAACCGAAGTTAAGGCGGACGATTTCATCCAGATGAAGACGGAGATCAAGGAGCTGGAGTACAATCTGAAGGAGATCACCTACACGCTGCACATTGATCAGGCACGCCACTATGACACCGGTGACTATACCTTCCAGGCGAAGAACAAGTACGACATCAGCGAATCGAACGGTCGGTTGGACGTGCTGCTGAAGCCGGAGATTGAAAACTTCCACGACACGACGGTACTGCCCTTTACGCAGGGTGTGTTCCAGGTGCTCGTTAAGGCGAACCCGAAACCGAAAGTTACCTGGACGAAGGATGGGCTGAATCTGTGCAACAATGATAATTGCGACGTGATTGCCGACATTGAGAAGGAGGTGTACACGTGAGTGGTCTCTTAAAGAGTCGTGTGTGAAACACGTGACTGGAATGTATTCTTCCTTTGTTCAACAGACTTGTTATTGAATCTTGCGCGCTTGCCGAACATGGCACCTATACGCTGACGGCTTCGAATGCTCAGGGAGAAACTGTGGCTACTGCTAAGCTCAACGTGCATAGTAAGTTAAGGCGAATGCAAGTTCCAGGACATATTTATCGGTAACGCTCCATTTATTTAATCTTAGCCGAGAAACCCAAGTTCACCAAGGAACCGGACAGTCTTACCGTGCACGATTGGGCCGATGTGTACAACAAAGTGTTGGTACAGGGTGTTCCACGTCCAGCGATTCAGTGGCTGCACAACGGTACCCCGCTCGACACGCAAGAGATCGATGAGGAATCTCAGGAACCGAAGATCAAGATCGTAACGTCGGGCGATACGGAGGTCACGAGCGAACTGTTCATTACCCACTTTGGACCGGAACTGCAGGGCGAATATTCCTGTCTGGCAACCAGCATCGGTGGTGAAACGGAGGCCAAATTCAACATTCAGGTCAAGAACGAACAGCCTGTGTTTGGTAAGGGACTGGATCGTTCACTGGACCTCGAGGAGGATGATCGTTTGGAGTTGCGCTGCATCGTCGATGGTAGCCCACTGCCAAAGATGACTTGGTTCAAGGATTCCAACGAAATCAAGGCTGACGATCAGTAAGTGTGCATGTGAGGATGAGTCAATGGGTAGCATTAGTAATGCAATGAAATCTCGTGTCTTCCAGTGTTAAGATCACCTATGGCCATGATGGAATCTGTCGCTTAGTGATCGATAATTGTCTGCCGGGAGATAGCGGTTGCTACAAGCTGGTGCTTTCTAACAAGAGTGGCGATGTGACTACACAGTGCTGTGTTGCTATCACTCGTAAGTATTTTCTTTAAATGCATCTGTTGTATCTGTTCTTCTTCACTAATTTTGTTCTCTCTTACAATCCACAGCAAAGCAAAAGCCTCCGGTATTTTTACGTTCGCTACAGGATCACAAGCTCACCGTTGGCGATACGCTGCACATGGAGGCCGAAATTGCGGGCTTCCCAATGCCCGAGGTGCGCTGGTTCAAGGATGGATTACCACTGCGTCAGACACGTGGCATCAACTTCATTAACCAGCCGGATGGTTTGATCGGGTTCATTATCGATCGCGTTACGGCCGAGGATGGTGGTATCTATACGTGCGAGGTAAAGAACAAGAATGGTGAGGCAAAGTCTGCCTCGCTGACGGAGATCGTACCGAAGGGCAAGAAACCACAGTTCGTCAGTGAGCTGATGAATGTTAACATCATTGAGGGTTTCCCGGTCAAGTTGAACGTGAAGGTGATCGGTTACCCGCAACCTTCGGTCAAGTGGACACACAACGGTACGCTCGTGTCTGGTGAGCGGTATAGGATCACCGAGGAAGCAGACGGTGCCTTTACGCTCGCACTGGACAAAAGCACCGGTACGGACTGTGGCGAGTATCAGGCCATCGCAACGAACGAACATGGCGAAACGATCAGCGCTGCTACGATAACCATTCTGCCCACGACCGATCCTTCGTTGCCGGAGGAGCCGCCAAGCTTCCTGGGAGGTTTGCGCGACATTACGGCCGACGAGGGCAAGGAGCTTACGTTCTCGGCCCGCTTTGCCGGCAATCCGGCACCGGAAGTCATCTGGACGAAGGATGGTGAACCGCTGCAACCGACCGGCCGTGTTTCGGTGACGTGCGATGGCAAGAGCGTCGGACTGACGATCATGCCTGCGGAGATGTCCGATTCGGGCGAGTATGCTTGTCTGATGGCGAACCCGCTTGGCGAAACGGAAACCCGTGCCTCAGCGATCGTTCGCAAGGTGTTCCAGAAGCCGAACTTTGTGTATCCATTCTCCGATATGCAGCAGCTGCCAGGGCTGGAGGCTAAGTTCCCGGCCAAGCTGGTCGGTGTGCCACGTCCAGAGGTACAGTGGTACAAGAACGAAAATCCCATCTATCCTGGAGATCGTTACAAGATGAAGTACGAAGGGGACTGCTGTTGTCTGTATATCAAGGAGTGTGAACCGGAAGACACAGGTCTCTACTCGTGTACTGCGACCAACCGTGAAGGAAGCAGCACTATTGAGGCTAAGCTGGATGTCGTCACTAAAATGTAAGTGTGCGTAGGAGATTACTTCGTAGAATTAGTTCTAACCAATGTGTTCTTTCCCCTAGTGAAAAGCGTGATGAACCAACGCCACCATCATTCATGAAGAAGCTCAATGACATGACGCTACTGGACGGTATGAAGGCTAAACTAACTGTGTGCGTTGATGGACTCCCGATGCCGACGGTTGAATGGATCCGTGATGGTCGTCGTCTAGTACCGAGCGAAAAGTACCGCATCGAAGCAGAAAAGAACGGTCTCGCTAGACTTATTGTGGACGATGTGCAGGAGGAAGATCTCGGACGTTACAGCTGCAAGGCGGTGAACAATCTCGGTGAAGCTATCTGTCATGCCAACCTCAAGTTCGAACCGTCCGACTACCGTCCACGTCGTCGTTACGGCAAGGGCAAGGGCAAGGATCTGATACATACGCCACCGTATCCACTCACGGAGAAACCAATCATCTCCAAGCTGTCGGATCGCCGACTTACACTCTCCTGGCGTCCATCGATGACGACCGTTCCGCGTTATCCGGTCACCTATCAGCTGGAAATGATCGAACTACCGGACGGTGAATGGCACACGACCCGTTCGGGTATTCGTGGCTGTTCGTGCGAGGTACGCAATCTGGAACCGTTCCGCGAGTACAAGTTCCGCATCCGTGTCGAGAATCTGTACGGTGTGAGTGATCCCAGCCCGTACGTGCAGACGTTCCGTCAGAAGCTGGAACCGGAGCCGCCAGTATTTTATCCATACCTTGGACCGGGACGTGACTTCCGTCCTGACACCTCCTCGTTCTATCCACGCGATTTCGACGTGGAGCGGCCAGGCCATCGCCATCAGGCACAGGTGCCCGAGTTCTTGCGTCAGGAGAAACCGGTGCAGTACGGCACGAAGAATCACAACGTTAGCCTGTTCTGGTTCGTTTACGGTTATCCGAAGCCTACAATGACGTACTACTTCAATGATCAGCTCATTGAGGCGGGCGGTCGTTATAGCTTCAGCTATACGCGCAACGGACAGGCGACGTTGTTCATCAACCGTATGACCGATCGGGATGTGGGTGTCTACGAGGCGGTCGCCACCAACGAGCATGGTACTGTGCGCCAGCGTGTCTGTCTAGAACTGGGCGAATATCCCAGATTCTTGCAGCGCCCGGAGGAGGTGTTCATCATGGGACGCCGTTCGGGTCGTGTGGAGGCCAAGATCACCGGTGTGCCATTCCCCGACATTAAATGGTACAAAGATTGGCAACCAATTCACGAGTCCTCTCGTATTAAGGTAAGATATAGAGCGCAACAACCACTACTGGAAGGCAGTTAACATTGTTTCTTCCTGTGTTTTTAGATGATCTTCTACGAGCCGGATACGTGTGTGCTGCTGTTGACGGATGCGATTAAAAAGGATGAGGGCCTGTACTCGATTAGCGCTCGCAATGCGATCGGTTCCATCAGCTCTTCCGTGACGGTGCACGTGGAAGATAACGAGGAAGATTACGTGTACAATGCGCACCATCGTACACCGTATGTGCGCGCCCGCAACAAGGTCTACCAAGACTTCTACGATATTGGCGATGAGATTGGACGAGGTACGCAGGGTATCACGTACCACGCGACGGATCGTTCCAATGGACGAAACTTTGCAGCCAAGATCATGTACGGCAGCCCAGATCTACGTCCGTTTATGTTCAATGAGGTTGACATCATGAACATACTGAACCACCGCAAGCTTATCCGACTGCACGATGCGTACGACATAAACCGCTCGATCACGCTCGTGCTGGAGCTAGCCTCCGGTGGTGAGTTGGTACGAGACAATCTGCTCAAGTACGATTACTACACCGAGCGCCAGATTGCGATCTACGTGTACCAGGTGTTGCTTGGACTGGAGCATATGCATACGCGTGGTATCGGTCACATGGGCCTAACGATTAAGGATCTGCTGATTGCACACCCCGGTAGCGACAATCTGAAGATCTGCGACTTTGGACTGGCGCGACGCATTGAAGATGACAAGCTGTACACGCTCGACTACGGTATGCCGGAGTTTATCGCACCGGAAGTCATCAACCGTTGCGGTGTTGGACTTGGTCAGGATATGTGGTGCGTGGGTATCATCACGTACATACTGCTCGGTGGTGTTAGTCCGTTCCTTGGCCGTAACGATCGTGAAACGCTGACTCGCATCAAGGAGGGCAAGTGGACATTCATCGGCTCGGTGTGGGAGAACATTTCGGCGGAAGCACGTGACTTCATTACGCGTCTGCTGGTGTACGAGGAAAAGCACCGCATGACCATCCGTGATGCGCTGAATCACTCCTGGTTCGATGTGATCTACCGTCGCACGTTCGAGGAGTACCAGATTGGTACGGATCGGCTTCGCAGCTACTACTACCACTACCGTGACTGGTACACGAACGCATCCTGCCGCACGTGGTACCGTCGACGACCGCTAATGAGCTGTTTCGACCATCCGTCACGTATGGTCTACCCGCCTGGAATCATTTTCACGCCCGAAGGTACGCCACCACCGATGCAGGTTGATGACATCCCGCACAAGCGCAAGAAGTGGGAAGAGTACGTGTCCAAGGACAACCATCCGGACTACGAGACGGCATCGTTCAAGTCGGAAAGCCACTACCAGTACGGACCGGACACGTATCTGCTCCAGCTGCGTGACACTACCTTCCCTTGTCGTTTGCGCGAGTACATGAAGATCGCTAAGCACCGTTCTCCGAGCTTGGTGTCTGATTCGAACTACGATGGAAGTGTAAGTATTACGAGTTACCACTCAAGCCTTAACCTCTCTAAATGCAATTTTCTTCATTCGGCAGCTGCCAATTATTCGTGAGCGACGTCGCTTTACGGACGTTATGGATGAAGAAATTGATGATGAGCGTCGTAGTCGCATCACGCGCTATGGAACCGATGATAGCTTCACCGTGACACGCCGCATCCGTAACGAGGTCGGTACGCGTCTTGGTTCGTACGCGGAAGCCGAAGCATTGATTGAGTGCAAGCGGGAAGGCCAAGCGCCATTCTTCCGTGAGAAGCCACAAACTATCGCTATCCGCGAGGGTGAACCAAACCAGATCATCTGCTATGCCGTCGGTGATCCGAAGCCATCGGTTACCTGGTTCCGCAACGACATGGTCATCACCGATACCAACCGCATCAAGGTGTTGGACGATGTGGACGGTCGTTCGGTGATCCAGTTCCATCCAGCCACACACAACGATATCGGTGTGTATAAGGCGGTCGCAAGCAACCGCATTGCAAAGACGGTTTCTCGCTGCCGTGTGGTGCTCGCTGTTATCCCAGACGCACCGGACGCCCCAGATGCCGTTGCCGTGAGTGACACGGAGGTGTTGCTGCGCTGGAAGCAACCACGCAGCGACGGTAACTCGCAGGTCATCTGCTACAGCCTTGAGCAGAAGGAACACGGCAAGGTCGATTGGGTCGATGTGGCGTGCAATATCGACCACGAGTTCTTCCTGGTGCACGATCTGCGCCCGAACGTTGGCTACCAGTTCCGTCTAGCCGCGTACAACCGTATCGGCTGGAGCGATCGTGGTCTGCCGACCAAGACCATCACGACGCTGGATCCGGGTGCGCCCAAGATTCAGATCACGCGCGCCATGAAGCATCTGCAGCAGCTGACGGAGTCGGGCCAGCAGGTCGGTCCGGAGGAACGCACCAGCCGGCTGGACTACAGCTACGAAAAGACACCGCTCAAGTGGAGCATCGAGGGTAACTACAACGAGAAGTACACCTTCATGTCGGAGATGTCGCGTGGTCGCTTCTCGATTGTGGTAAAGGGTCTGGAGAAAGCCACCGACAAGATAGTGGTGGCGAAGATTTTCGAACTGGGCGATGAGCGTGCGGCTGAAGCGGTCGAGCGCGAGTTTGACATTCTGCGCACACTGCGTCACGAACGCATCGCTGCACTGTTGGCGGCGTTCCGACCAAAGAACACGTCCATTGCGGCGCTGGTCATGGAAAAGTTGCAGGGTGCGGATGTGCTCACCTATCTGAGCAGTCGCTCCGAGTACAGTGAGCAGATTGTTGCCACCATCGTTAATCAGGTGTTGGATGGTTTGCAATACCTGCACTGGCGCGGTATCTGCCATCTGGATCTGCAGCCGGACAACATTGTGATGGCGTCGGTGCGTCAAGTCAACATCAAGCTGGTAGACTTTGGATCTGCCCAGTATGTGTCTAAGCTCGGTACTAATGTAACCCGTTCGGGCTGGTTAGACTTTATGCGTAAGTTTTGGAAGAGGACTCTAAGAGAGATGGACGTACCGTTAAACCGTGTCTTTCTTCCCCAACAGCACCGGAGATCTTGAACGATGAGCCAGCCCTGCCCCAAACCGACATCTGGACGGTCGGTTGTTTGACGTATCTGTTCCTGTCGGCCACCAGTCCATTCCGTGGCCAGGATGAGGCAGAAACTCGTGCCAACATTAGCTTCGTGCGCTATCGGTTCGAGAACCTGTTCAAGGAGGTTACCGCCGAAGCGACGCGCTTCTTGATGCTGATCTTCAAGCGTGCACCAAAGTAAGTGTCCGATCTGCTTAATACTTCACTAAGTACCTTAAGCTCCAATCATACTCCAAACGAGAGGCAAGAACTGGAGAGTACTAACCGTTTATATTACTTTCTCCACAGCAAACGTCCAACGGTCGAAGAATGTTTCGATCACCGCTGGTTGGTGCATACCGATTTCATGACGAAGAAGCGCGAGAGAGCGATCTTCCCAGGCAACCGCTTGAAGGTACGTGACGAATTGCAAAGAATCTCACAACCTTCATTCTTCGCACCGATCATAATTGTGTTCCTTCTTCTTTTTTATAGCAAATTTCCGAAGAATATCATACGATGAAAACGAACGAAGCCACCAAGTCGGAGACGATCTCCAACTTTGGTGGTCAATCCCCACGTCAGCTGTTGCGATCCAACAGCATCCAGGAGGAGCTGCTAACAACGTTCTAAACCATTTGACCGCTAACCTATTTACCCCTACCGTGTGTTCCGTTTTCAGCGTTATTTATTTGCTTACTTGCTTGCCTACATCTCTGTCTCTGTTCGCTTCCAGCAGAAGGTGTCCATTGCGCACAACGACGGTCCTTCATTATCTTTTTTGCTTGCTATTTCCCTCAACTGTATAAATAGCACTAGAACAAGATGGATTTTTGGCCGTTTGTTTTTTCAAAACATACTCATTCCCACCGTTTGCCGTTTGTCAAATTGATTGTCCTCTCATTTGACGTTGATGTGCATTTCGGTGGGTGATTACTTCGTTCATTATTAGTAGCTTTCACTTTTCAGTCGCTGTCCTATTTTTCATTGCTCGCCACTGAGAAAGAGTACTTATTCGTAACGAAGCTGAACGAAAGTATATATTAAAAAAAAAAAACAATTTTAAAAAAGTGTTAAAAACACGACAAAAAAAACATAATAACGCAGCATAACGCAACGATTAAGCAATCATGTTATTTATATACAAGAAATCGTAACACGTTTTATACACGCGACAGACACATTTTGCCGGTATGTGATGGAAGCTGGGCATGGACCGCGCACCCCGGGGGATCTTTTTTTATATGACTTTTTTAACCGCAAAACAAACACCACTGTTATACACATCCCTAAGAAAAACCGGGCTTGCGCTGATCCACCCAGCGCAGTGTGCGCGCGTTCCGTTAACGCTATAGTTGTTTAGGAGAAATACGTCCCCGTCCAACAGTGTCTTACAATGGAGGACATGGAGGATTGGGTGAAGATTGTAACTTATTTATTTGTATATTGTATATTTACTATTATTACTGCTTAGTGATACCAAATTTCATTTGCTTCCCTTGCCCCCCACGATCGTGCAGATCGATTTAAAATCGTTTTTTACTTTTCTAATTGTTAGTTTGCACAAATTGTCGTCAGCTTTGTCGCTGATCGTTACGTATTTTTTGGAAGAATAAAATGGGTTTTTCTTTATGTTTCTGTTCAAACACGGTGCTGTCGCGATGGTATTTGTTGCGGAATGAGAAATGTTTGGCAAACAGTGTGGTAAGTAGTAGAAGCATATTTCAAGATAATTAATAATAAATAAAAGTGATATACGCAACGGACTCTTTAAGACAAAAAGACAAAACACAATATCTGAAAACTTTGGTACGGAATATTTAGAACCTTTGTTGCATGGTCAGCACTCCCGTATTGATCCACCTTTTCCTACCTTCTTAGTACAAACAACTAACATTCCCTCGAAAACAAACACCCTTAAACCCTTGTTCCTGTTCCTACACTTATCCAAAGGTAACAAAGCACAATCTGGTATAACATAGAAGCACATCACTGTGACTTGATATAAAACGTGAAGCACAAGTAGTACAGCTTCCTGCTGCTAATACGCATATAACCATAAATAATACACAAATAGCCGCACGAACAAAAATGAACATCTCCACTACTGAAGGTGGTGAAATCTGGTCTGCCGACATAAATAAGATAGAAAAAATAAAATGCTGAATCAAAACGCATAAATAAACGCACACTTACATCCATTGCAATGTAAATACTTCTGACTGGTGCCTTTAAAGCCTTGCACTGTTATATGGTTCCTTACTTATTGGTCATACCATTTTGACGGTGATTCCCTATCAACTCACAACTACCAAAGCACAATTTGATGCAAACATCCTATCCTTTTACTGGGATACTGGGCCTTAGATTTACGATTCGATGATTGCACTTGGGAATCATGCCCGAGCTAGGTACATACTGATAATGAGTGTGCTAAATTATGATATTATAGGATCACTCGATTTCATATTTAACCTGAAGAATATAATTTGGTGGATCTGAAGCGTACTTTAGTTCTAGTTTTTAAATCCCCTAATGATGGTGATGTGTGTAATAGTTTTTGCATCAGCAGTAGGACACCTTCCTTAGGATTTGGAGAACTTAAATACACCCTTCCGAAGGCTTTTGTTTTCCGGCTGAAAGTACGCGAATGTTATTTTATATTTAGTAAAACACAGTATGATAGAACACTTATGGCAAAACTAAGCGGAAAGCATTCCGATTCATGCATAATTAGATGCAAACGAGAAAATGAAGATTTGATATGTATGTGAGTTCTTACATGGAAACATATCATTTATATGTGTTACAATATGATTTCTTCAAGAACAGAAAGCAGGAAGAAGCATTTTTAAATTGACAAAATCCAGAACATAGCCTGGAGATAATGGGAAACATTCAAAATAAAAATGTCGAAATAGAAACACGGGGCGCTCAACAAATCGATTGGTCAAAAGACTCCAGCTCTACTAGGAGTCAAGACCTCCTCCAAAAAGAAAGAGCAAAGACCTCACAAAACGAAGGAATAATATGAACCTGTACAATCGGAAATTATTGAGCTAGTAAAGTCAAACCATAAGAACACGCTATCCACAAAAAATGCCTCATACATATACCTTATTCCGTGCACGCTGTTACATTGTACAACATACGTGAGCGTTTTGTTGTATTTAAAGAAAACAAATACACAAATCTATCAGAAAAATATCCTCCCCAATTTGGCAGACATCACAACATGATATTGAGGTTCATTAACTTACCGCATGACGATTGCCGAACAGCATCTTCGCTTTGTCCTCTTCCTGCGGTGATGGTTGCTCATCAACAAGAGCTTTCTTTAGTTTTAGCTTTTGCTTTATTGCCTAGAAGCGAGTAAACGAGTGGGGCAAATGGATCAATTGTGCATACGCTTTTCAAAACGCACCGACCAACTACCTACCTGTGATAAAAGAACACGCCGGCTGTCCGATTTCATTGCCAGCAGCAAATCGAGCCACGTCCACGTGACATTGTGATACTCGAGCGTCGGTATAAGCAGTGCCAGATCCGTTATGTCTTCGAAATTTTTCTCCTTGTTGCCCTTGTAGCTGACCTTTACCGGGACCTCCGGTATCTTGATATAGATGAACAGCTTGTTCTTCTCCGCCCGCTCCTTCATCTTTTCCACATCGTCCTGAATGCGCACGTAAAAGTTGCTATCCTTGGAAGCCTTTTTGCCACCGCCGGCGGATGATTTCGACCCGCCCGCGGTGGAAATGGAACTGCTCGACGAAGCGGATGCACCTCCACTACCACCACCTCCGCCACCGCCTCCACCCGCACTACTCCCGCTCACGCTAGCTAACGAGGACGAATTCGTTTTTCTAACACCTCCTTTCACCGCCACCGAAGACCCAACACTGCCGCTCGTACTGGCAACCGATCCACTACCATCCCCGCTCGCATCCAGCTCATCGACTGCATCAGCTTCGTCGCGATCCGGAAAGCAGAACTTTAGCATCGTGTTGTAAAACTTCTTCGAGATTTGTATCGTTATCGGTACGACGTTGATCTCGAAGTGTTCCTTCACGGAGATCCCACCGACCGGTGGTTTCTCGCGACAGAACACCCGCAACACGCGCTTGTGTTCCACCGGCATGTCGCGCTGGATTTCGGTCGGACAAAGTACCTCCGTGTAGCTGTCGCGCGGTATCAAATTGCTTATCCTAATGTAGCCGAGCTCTAGCAGATGGTCCACCGAATCATCACTCTTGGAGTTTTTCGTGTACAGGAAGTTGCTCAGGATGAGATCGGCGATACCGATCTGACCGTCCGCTTCCGTCAGACGCCACTGGGCATGCTTGAAGCAGATTTCGTTCGCACGCACGATCGTGACCGGTTTGTCCTTGCGGAACGTGGCCAAACGGTTGGAAGCGGATAGTTGTGCCTCGTTGTAGCACGACAGCATCATGTCCAGCTCGTCGCTTTTCGTCGTTAGCAGTTCCTTGAAGTACAGGATTGAATTATGCACCTCCTCGAACTCTACGCGCAGCTCCTCGGAGTCACCCTCTTCCAAGCGTGCCTTGGTGATGAAATGAATGTCCTTCTCCAGACAACGGATACGCGACATCAGGCTTCGAATCTCTGTCTGCAGATGCTGGATCGGTCGCTTCTGATCCTCGCTGCTGTATAGCTGCAGCTGGAAGCGCATTCGGGCGAGTTGTTCCAGCGCCTCCTTACGCTGGGGCTCCACGTACAGCAGCAAATTATTCACAATGTCCAGAATCATCGCATACTGTAGCGAGTTGGTACAGACGTCCAGATCGTGATGCATCAGCGTAAACGCATCGACCGGTTCGTCCTGGTTTTCCCACGGGCTCATCGATTCCTCGACCGGCGGTGGCGGTACCTCACTGATCATGCCCGGATCGATACTGGTATCGCCGTAGCTGACGTAGAAAAATTCGCACTTACACCGCGACACGATACGTTGCAACTGGATCGGTGGTTTTTGTCCACTGGTGTAGCTACTCTCACCGAGCACTCCCACCGTCTCGGATACGACTCCACCGACGCTCTGCCCACTGCCAACGAGATGTGGCAGATCCGGTAGCTCACTGATTTTGACCGGCGCGTCACGATCCTTCTCCTGGATGTTGTCCACCGTGAGCCACATAATTTCCGCCATCTCGTGCGAATCGCCCTCGTTCGCACTAACCGTTGCGTAGTACTGCATGCACTCCAGCGATCCGACCCAGGTCGTTTTCGAAACGATCGTGTGATCGCGCCATACCGGCCGATGAACACGCTGCAAGATCTCCGCCTTGGCCGCGCTCAGTATCACATAGCCGGACGTCTCACAGCCCTTCAGCAACACCTGCGAGTTGACCAGCGAGATAGCCCAGTTGTAGTGTAGCACATCACCCTCCTGGTATGCCTGCAGACCCTTCAGCTGTTGCTGTCGCGTTTGCGCTGACTGATCGTCACTGTACACCAACGGTTTGTGGTCCGCTTCCTGTATTAGCTGCTGCAGCATCGCCATACTATCGCTGGACTGTTGCGCTTTTCCCTTCGCACTGAGATGTCCTCCGCTACTCGTGGTTCCCGCTACACCACCACTGCCCTGGTGTAGATCCTGCCCGGTGCTTCTCGATTTGAATGGTGTTCCCAGATCCGCACCTCCTGCTGCCGTTGATCCACCACCTCCAGCCGCTCCACTACCGCTGCCCGCACCTCCAGCCGTACCTCCTTCCTTGCGAAAACATTTCAGCGCTTCCGTCGCGAGGTTGTTTTTCAACTTTTGGCTCTTTACGAGCGAATCGAACAGCGCGAACGCAACATCTCGGTTATCTTTGGTCCATGCACCCTTCAGATCGTACACCACGAGCTTGTGTGTGGGCGTGTCCTTTTCACGCTCGTTTCCATTCGTGGAGAGCAGTGCTTCCCGCCCGTACGAAACTCTCGCAACACTAAGGAAGTAATACCGGTAGATGTCACCACTCGCGTTCGAAAGGCTTTCTGAGCTCGTATCCGTCCGTTGCTGCTGCTGCTGCTCGTTACTGATCTGTGTTGTTCGCAACCAAATTTCTGCATCGTTCAGCTCACAGTTCATGTACATCACCGACCAGTCAGCACGTGGGCGATGAATCAACCCATCGTCAATCGGTAGCAGCGTCAGGGTGTGCTCCGAGCTAAACGTTATTCTGCCACCGCTCAGCTGAAAACCACGATTCAATGCGTGCGACATCCAATAGAATATCTGGAAGCGGTGCAGACTCATCTGAAGGTTAGCTTTGCGATAATGACGACTCAGTTGCTTTTTTCGCGGACGCACATTGTTAAACACTGGACCACGACGGGTGGGGCGCGTAACGCCGGAAAGGATTAGCTTTAAGCTTTCGAACCAACGCAGCGTACTGCCGTACAGGACCAGATTAGGAATATCGTAATCCGACATTGCGTTCTGCTTGATCTCGAACGATACCCATATGTTAAGATGCTGCGAACGGAACGCTCGGAAGGAATCGTGCACTTGATTGCTGCTGTACTCGGGCAGCTTATCCGGTGCGCACGGTACGACCGCATGGTGATCGTTCGGGTTCGCCAGGCACACCCAGTTTAGCTTGAACGTTAGCTTTAGGTTGGGCAGATGAAGCAACCTACAATCGTCGTATCGTGAAGCCGTCCGCACATAAATATTCAGATCACCTTTGAACATTAGGCGCGCGTTCGAATACATTATACCGCAGTTGTTCCACGTCAGCTCCATCTCCTCCGTCGTGTTGTACGGATCTAGCGAAGCGTGCAGCAAAATCGTAAACTGCTTAGCGATGATCGATAACTGGCCGTGCATCAGCAGCCGCATCTTATCCCAAAATGGTAACGGTGGACTCGGATCGCGTGACGGGGCGGATATTTTCTCCATCATTAAATTACACTGCGCCATCACCGGTTCCCAGCAGGGCCCGAATGCATACGCCAGGTAATCTAGCTCCCAGTTGAAATCGTGATAAAACTTTATCGACGTCATGCTACGCTGTACCGTGTGCGTCCCGAACGGTTCGCCCAACTCGATCTCCACGTCACGCTTGGCACGCCTTGGCGGTGCCATCTCAGCGCCCGCTAGCGTCCCGAACAGATGCATCGCTTTCACATGAAACATTGGCTGTGGATAGTCGCGCAACATAAACTTCCACTCGCTGCATCCGATGTTGACCGCACGCACCCATAGTGTAACGAACTCGATGCCCTCATCCGGCCATGGGCTTTCCGGATCAAGCATGCGCAACCAACGTACCGCATTGTCTCCGCCATGCAGCGATGGATCCGCCATGGCCATGATTTCTAAATCCGTCATAATCCAGGCAATGAGACGCGTACGCGGTGGACCGGATTCGGAGATTTTCTTCGACCGTTGGATGTAAATTTCCGAATTTTTCTTTATCAGATTTGCGTTCAGCTCCTCGAGCGTACCGGGCGGTAGCATTAGACGTTCCGAGCACAGTTGGGCAATCTTTTGATCAAACAGCTCCTTCCGCTTAACGCTTTCGTGGTACTCGTCCAGCAGTAGCACATAGTTGTCGCGTAACTTCACCTCGAACGGATCGTCACTCATCTCAAGCAAAAATTCTTTGATCTGAAAGTAAATATACGTTGTAAGTAGTCGGTGTTGTCGCCAATAGCGCTCAAGCAAACCTGTATTATCATATCACTCGGCAAAGGGCTATTGATCGTGAACGGTTTCTTCTTGTAGTTGTGTACCACCTTCAACCACTTGTAGATCGATACGAACTCATTCACTATCGCTCCGTAGAAATCGTGCTCGTACGGGAAGATCACCTGTTGGGAATGCACAGTCAATCACATTAAAATGGCCATCAAATTTACTTTTATAAACAATACACACACCTTTACACCGCCAATTGTTGTCGCCCAAACACGGTTGGAATCCAGCTGGAAGTGGTCGTAGTTCTGCCGCTCGAGACATAGCAACTCAACGCGCTCCAACGACTCCATCACCATATCCTTGATGGTGAATATGTGCTGATCGTCGATCTTGATCACAATGTTTTCGATCGACAGCATCCACTGGCCCTTACGGTGTACGAGTGCATTTTCCCCGAAAATCTGCATCGAGTGCCGTTCGCTGATCTTTATACCAAACTCTACACTTCCCTCAGCGTACAGCTCGAGGATCATCGATCGGAAATACGATCTCCTAGCCGATTCATTCGGTTCCGGCTCGGCAGCAGGTAAATCCAGCGGCGGTTCGGGAAGTTGTTTCGTAGTTTTCAAGCTTTCCTTCAGCTGGCGCATCTCCTGCAGCAGCGTTACGATGTGCATGTGTAGATTGGTGTTCCACATTGCGATCGCATCTTCCAGCAGCCACACGTCTACCTTCGGGACGCCTCCAACGTCCACATACTCTACTCGTACGCCCTTCACGTTAGCAAACACATTTTGCAGCTCGGCCGAACCGTACTCGCAGCCAGTTATGTGTCGGAAGTCTAGTATCTCCATTTGGAAGCTGTCGAAGCGGATGAAATTTTTTGACGCAGTCTTTCCCATTGTGAGCTCGTTCAAATTCGCCAGCATGCACGTTTCGTGCTGATTGAAGAAAAACCCAGAAATGTCCGTCACGCGTGCATTGATCAGTAAGTCGAGTGCAACGAGCGATCCGCGACGTTCCTTCCCAGGCAGCTGTATATGAGAATCGCGCGCCGATTGCTGTTTTGTGGCGGTCGTTGCTGTCGAACGGTACTGTTCCAGGCAGCGCTTCGCGTTCACTAAATAATCAGCCAACGTAGGGCTATACTCCACCCGAAACGTGTGCACCGAAAGGTCTAGCTTGGTCGTATCACCGTAGCTGCTCAATTTGCACAAGCTCATTGCCACGTAGAAGGGACTGCCCCGTATGTGACCCTTCTTCAAACTTTGCGCACTTTCCTTGTGTGAAATGTTCGAGCTAAGGGACCACCACACCGATTCGATTAGCAACTCCGCACTCCAGTGCCGACGATCGAGCAGCAGGTTCAACATTCTACTGTCGTACACCTTGCTGCGCTTTTCGGCAAACTGTTCCAGCAGCAGCTTTGCATGGTTACAACATATGGAGGACACTTGCGACGGTCCAAACCGAAACACGGTCGTTACATCCCACAGCTCGGCACATCCCTTGATGACGATGCGTTTCAGGAAGTCTTCCAACATCTTTGAGCCACCGGCGGACTTTCGTCGCGTTCTGCACTGTGCCGCCAATCCAGCAAGCTTTAAACTTTTCGGATTCAACTGCCGAGTCGTACGATCGCCGGTGAAGAAGTTCTTGCTTATCCAACCGTATATCTCGCGATGATTGTAGATCAGCACAAACGACGAGAGCTTAGAGTAAATGTTCACCAAACTACCTTCCAGCTTTGAATCGACGCTAAACTGCTGCAAAAACAGTAACTTCTCGTGCATTGTATCGATCTCGAGCTGTTGCAACTGCATCCCTACATACACCAGGGGCAGCTGATACGCTTCTGTTACGGCGATCGGCGGTGTGCTAAATTTACTCGACACGGCAAACTTTTGCAGCGTGGCAGAGAAATCATTCGACGAATTTTCGCGTACCGCACTGATGGTGGTGTTTTCGATCTTCACGAAAAAGTTTTTCGGAATAACCGGCGCAAACCGTTGGTATCGCTCGTACAGTGAAAACTCTTCCGATGCATTTGTCTCGAACGAGCGGTCCGGCTCGTGTTCCGTTTCCGGGACGCCGTGCTGCCGGAGAAACAGCTGGTGACGGCGCTTTTGTGCTTGCGTATCCTTGATGAATTCGTACAAACCCCCGTGCAGGATCACTTTTGTCGTCGTCATTGCGAGATTGAGCTTTTCCAGCGACATCGGTGCATCCACCACCAGCACACCATCCAATGCGATACCGAAACTTAACTCTCCGAGACATGGCTGGGGAAGATCGGATATTTTACGCGATCGTTCCAGCCGCTTCGGGGTGGATATGCAATGGCGCAGAATCTTCGCCTGTGCATCGCAAAGTGATGCGGATACGAGCAACGATTTGGTACTGTGAACGAGACTTCCATCCAGGTGCAGCTCCTTGGCAGTGGCGTGCAGCAACCAACCAGGTTCCTGGGCGCTGTTTAACAACGCTACCGACACATTGTTTATGTGCACTGCCATGAATTGGGCAAACTTGAGCAATCGTGGCGGTACCTTCTTTTCTCGAAAATCGAGCGGCTTCCGCTGAAGGTTGCATTTTGCCTTTGCTTGAAATCCAGCCCAATCGCTACTGCTGCCCGCTCCCGTCGGGCTACCATTGCTACCGGGCGTTGAGGGATAGGCACCACCTCCGCCGGGTGTTTTATTGATGTCCTTGTTGATGCGTACATCGCGCACGTTAATTGACAGCAGCTTCGACACGTCGGAATTGACGAAGCTACTTTGCAGACTAATTTCATCGATCTGCACCGAAAAGCCGCTTTTGCAAACGGTCACATCACGTATCGAGCAGGGCAAACTGATGCGTCCCACATTAATTTCGATATTGTACAACTTTTTCAGCACGAATCCGATCAATTTTGGTACTAGCCTGGAAATAAGCAAGGGCAGTTCAGTCACCTGCTGATGGGATGGGCTTGGCAGCGAGTCACACACAATACATACCATGTAGCTACTAGATAACCGAGAGAACTAAGTATTATTACGTACAAAAAGTTCAACATGATCTATGCACCATTTCCACACAATGGAGAGGGATTTGCACAATGCTCAACAATCGGCTTCACACTCTAAATGTAATAAAAGATGATTTTTCTTTGCCCACAACAGGGCAGAATGATTGTTTTTCTCCCAAATTTTTGACAGTTCGGAAATTTTTTTTGCATCTTCTTCGTAATGTAGACGTCACAGACGATTGACGCACACCAGCTCCCATCGCTATCACCCACACATCGACATACCAGCATAACAAATGGAAATGTAAATCAGCTGATTTTATGTTTATGCCGGCTTTTGATTTTTTTTTTCAGGCAGGGGAGGTTACCACCTTGGCGAGCCGCTTCCTCTACCTCTTTCCATGTGGCCTCTGTTATTATCGCTTTTTGGTGTATAGCGGCTGTATTGGAACCTCCCCACATCTTTAATAAAATAGGACAGTACCAACCAACCAGCAATTCCTCAAAATGCGGACACCACAATTCTATTGTTGACTGGCAAATCTTTTCCTGGAGGTGTTTGAAAAGGACTACCAGCACCACTCCACCCGGTGCCCATGAGATTAACAAATGAGCCAATAAGCGGACACAAATGATTTTTTTTATTTTCTTGGAAACAGTTTGTTGTAACGATGGAAACCAAGCATGTTTGTTCATCGAACCCTGCACAACAATAACAAACAGCTGTCAAACAATTGTCAGCGCTGTTGTTGTTGGTACTTGCCCAAGCTCCAAACAAGCCAGGAATGCGTTTTATTGGTTTTATTCATTTTCACAATGAGTAGCGTAGACGAAGTTTGTCGCCTTTGTTTGCGTACATTTGCCCGAGTTGCCAGAGGAAGAATCGCCATCACAAATGAAGTGTTTCAGCCAAAGTTGCAAGCGGTATTTCCGTTTCCCGTAAGTTAGCAAAAGACTGACGCGAAAGCATATTTCAAGTGATATATTTGGGATGTTTTTTTCCAGATATTACCAACGGAAACCCTTCCGAGTGATGCCTGCCGTGGATGCCGTGTGATGGTAGAACAATTTTTCGAATACAGTGAAAAGGTCCGATCCAATCAGGCAGATTTAGATGCGGCATTGCCAAACAATGATGAACCCGATTCAGTTGAAGAGGTTAAAGCGGAATTTACCGATACGGCTGCAAGAACACTTTCGGTTGAGACTGACTCCGTCGCGTCCAACGAACATTTACACATCGAACTGCTGAAAGTGGAACCTTTGGTGCAAAGTGCACAACGGGAAGAAAATGCCGAAACAGAGCTCTCAGAACATTTAATTAAATCGGAATCAAACGAAAGTTTGGACGATGATTTCGACGATAATCAAGTTGATGCGCTAACAATGTCCCCGAACGAACAGCCCTGGGACAGTCCGCGTAGGAAGGAACGGAAAGCTCTGGAACCGGTTGCAAGGAAAAAGAAAAGACCCCGAGCTGAGGACGAAATACTGTTGCGCGAACATTTCCATCTTGGGTGTGAAATGTGCACGTTTATGTCAGACACGGTTCCCGATCTCTTTCAGCATTATCGCCAGGAGCACAAAACCGCGGGTTACATTCAGTGCTGCAATCGAAAGTTCTTTCGGCGTGCGCGTTTACTAGAACATCTCGGAGCGCACCTGGGTTCGATAGTGTGCGACATCTGCGGCAAAGTGTTCCGGAATACCTTCTCGCTCGATCTACACAAACTAGACCATGAAGCACCGGATGCGAGACAGTTCAAGTGTGACCAGTGCAGTTTTTCGTTCCACAAACTGTATCATCTGAAGCAGCACCAAAAGCGTCACGAGCGCGTACGCTGCACTATCTGCGATAAGGTGCTGGCGGGTGAGAACGGACTGAAAGGGCATATGCAGAAGATGCACGGAAACGACAACAAACAGATCTGCCCAACCTGTGGGAAAGAGTTTCGTTGCAGTTTGGCGATGGAACGGCACATTAAGGCACACTTGGGCCTTTTAAAGATCGAACGTGTGCAATGTGACCGGTGTGATAAGTGGTTCGGCAGTAAGCTTAACCTCCGGAATCACTTCAAGCGCGTGCATGACGAAGCGGGACCGATTCAGTGTGACGAATGTCAGCACGTAAGTCCCAATCGGAGGGCGCTTCACAATCACAAGGTACGTGCGCATGGCCAGAAACAATCGTACGAGTGTGAGTACTGCGGCAAGAAACTCAACACGAAGCTCACACTGAAGGAACACTTGTCTATACACACGAATATTCCGCTCTACTCGTGCGAGTTTTGCGGCATCACTTTCAATTCCAACGCGAACAAGTATGTCCATCGTAAGAGCAAACATCCGAAAGAATGGGAGGCTCAAAAGCAACAGAAGCTGTTGAAAAGAATGAGTGCGCCCGTAGCTTCCGTTGAGTGACTGGAGTGTACAGCTAAATAGGATCCTTCAGTTTGTAGTGACAACAATAATTTAATTAATAAAGTATGTATGTTAATAAGTCATGTTGCGCCTACCATCTTCCATGAGACGAAACCGTCAGATTTCCGACTCAAACCCATTCTGTAGCATGTTCGGATGTTACGAACACATAGTCAATTGTACTATGGTTTGTGTTTATAGCTAGATTTCAATTTGCTTCGTTAGGCTCGCCTGTTCCTTTTCGTTCTGTGGCATACTGGGTTAGTAATCCCTTTTTTTTAGCCCAGTATTTGGCTTTTTCCAGCTTCTTCCTGAAAAACTTTTCCACGATTGTGTCGTTCAAAGTCACTAACTTATTGCAACCAATATCTTTAAACAATTTCAATACGTTAGTTCGTTTCCTGAAAGCTACCTTCGATTCTTGCATGGTGCTGGTACCATTCCAGGAGCATTGTGTAAAAAATGCTCGTTCCATAAGTAAATCCAACGCTTTAGACATCCGGCTTTTTGGGTTGATTTCGTAGATTTGCATTTTTAGCCAATTTTTAACATTAGAATAGTATTCTTCATCACTGCCAAGCTTGGAATCGAACTCGGTGAACTCTTCTTCATTACTTATTCTTTTAGTGCAAACCGATAAAATGCTGGCTTCGTAGGCAGAAATCTTCTCCTTCATTGCTATCCCATCTTTCACGTCATCGAGTGCCGCAAGGAAAATGCCGACTTTTTTCTCAACACGACCCAACCGGTCCGAAATGCGTTCCATCTCTTTTCGCGTGAGCTCGGCTGTCTTTTGTACTTCGTTGACATGCTCCAATACTGAACTAAACATATCCATAACTGTTGCGGGCGATTCCTTGGCAGAACTTACGTTCGGCACTTCGAGCAAACTTAACACACTCCATATAGGGGATATAGCGCCTGCAGAAGCGTCGAACGAGTCTTCGCTGTCTGAGCATGTCATTTTTAAGCCGGTAAGGAGGGCATCGCTGGCTGTTGTCGAGATGGCAACTTCCTGTTCATTTTCCGATTCGGCTGGAATAAATGATAGCTTGAGTAGTATAAAGTTCCACATGATGGATCACATCAACGACACTTACATTCAATTTTAATTGGTATGATGGCCTTTTCTGCTTCGTATTCTTCGTTTATTTGTCTTTCTAACTTTTGACATATTCTGTATAATTTGCCCGTGTCTTTATCCCGTTGGGATTTGCTTAATTTACTCAAATGTCTTCGACTCATTGCTCAACTATGCTTGCAATCCAGTGCCGATCAACTTTTGATTCGTCGCTTCGAAAGTAAACAACAAACAATGCTCGCAAGACAGCTACTAATGGTCTGTTTACACTCACTCTTTCGCCAAATGAATGTCTATCTACACGTTGGAAAATTACGTGCATCTCCATAATTCAATACCCCAGATGTGTTAACCTCGTATTAGTGTGCTGCGCTACTGTGATGTCGAAGGACATTCCAACGGTTAGGTGCTGCACATTCTACACTAATAAATCAATGATAGTGGATACATTCTCATTGGAGCGGTTCGGTGGCCGAGGAGATTGAGGCGCCGGTCTTCGAACGGACAGGACCGAGATTCGAATCCCATTCGGGCTATTCTCCCGTACGCAGGACTGACTATCCTGTTGCGGGGTACATTCAAGTCACGGAAGCCAGAAATGGCAGGCCAAGACCTCTGGAGGTTGTAGAGCCAGAGAAGAAGAAGAAGAAGTGGATACATTCTACATTCTCACTGTGAAAAGCATTTGATCTAGTCGAACGAAGCAAGCCAAGAGAAAGCTATTTTCGAAGATCGATCCCTTGGGAAACTCGTAAGTTTTCGTTTTATTCATCGCCATTAATGTTATAATTATATTCACATCCATCATTTGTTTCCCACGTTCAGTTTGCCTCTGTTAGGTTCGGCTGTTCGTTTCAGTTTGTGGCATGCTGGCTTTCTAGCATCTGAAATAGTGGCCCTTCGTTTGGCACTTCTCAGCTTCATTCTGAAAAACTTTTCCACCAGCGCTTGGTTTAAGGTCACTAAGTTATTACTACCAATATCTTTAAACAGTTTCAATACGTCAGTTCGTCTCCCGAAAGCTATTTTCGATGTTCTCGGTTTCTCGAAGCTGATACCAGTCCACGTGCATTGTGCAAAAAATTTTCGTTCCATAAGTAAATCCATCGCTACAAGCATCCGATTATTTGGGTCGTCTACGCCGATTTGCTGGTTTAGCCATTTTTTAACATTCGAATAATATTCTTCATCGCTGGCAAGTTTGAAATCGAACTCGGTGAACTCCTCTTCGTTGGATATTTTTTTGAAAACAAACCTGGGTTCAGATGGGTCGTCACTTTGGGTTTCCGGAACATCCGTATTCATTACCATCCCATCCTTTACAGTCTCCAGCGTGGCTAGCGAAATGCCCACTTTTTTCTCGACACGCTCCAAACGTTGGAAAATGTTTGATAGCTCCTGTCGCATGCTATCGGTTGATGCCTGCACTCTTTTTACACTTTCCAACACCAAACGAAACATGTTCACCACTCTCGACGGAGTAAATTCGTTCGAAGTGCCTTCGTTCTGTAATGCAAGTACGCTTGATGTTACGATTGTTGGGGTTGGGGTTGGCTTATTGGCGTGACTTATGTGAGATACAGAATCAGCAGCAACTGTACAATCCGCAAACGGATCTTCGCTGTCCGAGCAGGACATCTTTACATTGGTAAGCAACGGATCGACAGTAGTTGCCAACATGTCTTGTTCTTGTTCAATTTCCGACACACCTGAAACAATGCATCAGTACGTTACACAAAATGTAAGGGTAAGAAGTACTTCATTTTCGCTTACATTCGAGTTTAATTTTTCTTTCTTCCTGTCCATGATCTTCAACAGCAGTCCGTTTTCCGTGTCTGGAGGGTAACATTTTATCAAACGCTGTGCTTTTCACGCCGTAAGCTACTCTTTTGAAAGCGCACTGACCAAATTCCTATCGTTGCCTGAACAAACAAACAAACAAACAATTCTCATGTCAGCTACTGATGCTATGCTTACACGTACATACATGCTTTTCAAATTCAAAGCTTCGTTTACACGGCACGGCAAAGAGATTATCCGATTATCCGGAGGTGCCAGTTGACGAGCTTACCGATTATCCGTGCAGCGTAAAAAGGCAGTTTCAACGATTGGTTGAACTTTATGTTCCTCACGCGTACGGACAAACGATCCAAAAGGGGGTCCATCTCTGGTCCTGGCGCGTTCGGTGACCGACGCAGATATTTTCTCGGCCATCGAATCGCTCCGGGTAAGAATTAGCACCGATTGCCTTTTAGAAGTTTTATTTTGTTTGTCCGTCCTCAGCTTTGATCTTTCGTTTATGACAACCCGTCTTTACAAAACCTTGCAAGTTCACTCTTTGCTTTGCATGGCGCAGCTTATTTTTAAAAAACTTTTCTACGAACAAGTCGTTCACGGCCATACAATTAGTGGTACCGATGTCAGCAAACAGTTTCAATATGTTAGCACGGGTTCCGAAAGCTATTTTCGCTGTTGCTAACCCATAACCCGTCCAACTGCATAGTGGCATAAATGCTCGATCGAAAAACATATCCATCGCCTCATGCATCCGGTTAGCCGGATCGTCGGCATTGATTATCCGTCTTAACACCCGTATCATATCCGAGTAGTAGGTTTCATCTTGGCCAAGCTTGGTATTGAATTCTGTTAATTCTTTTTCGTTAGTAATTTTTTCAAACTCGAAAGTGGGTGTAGGTGAACGTTTGCCTAGCATTTCCTGGCTTCCCTGATTTCCCGTTGTCATTTTAACAATATCCTTCACTTGTTCCAGTTTTGTTAACGATATGCCCATCTTTTTCTCGACCCGATCCAAGCGTTCCGTGTTGTTAGAAACCTCCTTTTGCAGGCGATCGATTTTGGTGTGCATTTCTGTCATTTGTTTCGATAACGATCTAAACATACTCAGCAATGCGTTAGCGGTGGAATCTTTCATAGCAAAACCGTTCTGTAATTTGGCTGAACTTGGCATGGTGTTTGCTCTCGGGTGATCCTTGCTGTGACTCGCCTTGGACACTGAACCTTCAGCTGCAGAACCTTCAAACGGATCCTCAGTGTCTGAGCAAGTCATCCTTAAATTGGCAAAGAATGCTTCGTCTGCTGTAGCGAAGATTTCGTATTCTTGTTCATCTTCCGAACCACCTGAAACTGTTTATTGTTTTAGTTATCCCAACTTGTATTCTACGGAGCGATTTGATTACGCTTACATTCAGCTTTAATTATTGTTTGTTCCTGTGGAGCATCGTATTCCCGTTCAATGTGCCTGTCCAGTTTGCACCGTTTAAAGACACTATTTGGATTAATGTTGTGTTTAGAAGGTAACATTTCTTCAGCACAAAGCTTGAGATGATACCGTTCGATGGTAAATTTAACTTTCAATCTAGAACTGACCAATTTTTTTCTGGCGTTGCTTTCAAGTAAACAAATAACATTGTTGACAGCTACCAAAGCTATGTGTACACGTACGCATTTGCTAAATGAGTGACTGTATACACTGAGGAATTACATTTTCGATTATCCTTTCCAGATAATCGCTTTTTAAATTAATTGCTGTGCGACAGCATCTAAACAATTAATTACGCCCATTGTTAACATGTTGTTGTGGGACTCACTACTTCGCAAGAGAATACGCATTCACTGCCGTGTGTTTATGTAACGTACTTTATTCATCACAAAGACATTTTACGCTTATGGCATAATGTATGTTTATTACCTCCTCTGGCGAACCTAGCTTTCGCATGGGGCAACTTTTTCAAGAAAAACTTATGTAGTAATATTCCATCCACAGTAGTAAACTTGTTACTACCGATGTCTGCAAATAGTTGCAAAATATTTTGGCGTGTTCTAAAAGCTATTTTCGAACCCGGTTTACTCTTGCCGGACCAACTGCATTGAGGCAAGAATGCTCGTTCGAATATCAAATCCAGTGCTATATGCATCCGGTTGTCTGGATTCGCTTCGTGGATTTGCGTTTTAAGCCACTTTTTAACTTTGGCATAATATTCTCCATCATTGCCAAGCTTAGTATCGAGCTCTGTGAATTCCTCTTCGTTGCTTACTTTTTTGAATTCGAAATTCAATAATTCAACTCCATCACTTTCTTGATTCGCCGAAACTTCGTAAGCTTTAATTATCACGTTCTTCATTGTCTGCAGCGTTTCCATTGAAGCGTCCATACGTTTCTCAATATGCGTCAATCGGTTCGATATAGTTCCTACCTCCTTTTGGATGAAATCGGTAGCTCTATGCATTTTCTTCACGCGTTTTGTTATAATCGTCAGGATATTTTGGACTTTGGCGATGGTAGGTTCTCTGGATGAACTTTCGTTCCACAGCGTCAGATCATTTGACATTTCGGCCGTTTCAGGTTGGCTATTGGTGGAAATAGTTCGAGGCATGGAACTACCACCTGCTGAAGCCTCATGTGAATCTTCGCTGTCCGAGCAGGTCATCGTTAAGCTGGTATAGAATGATGTGTTGGTCGTTACGCGGGCTTCATCTTCGAGCTCGTCTTCCGAATCGGCTAAAATAATTGATCTTTTCATTTAGATCGGCCGTGATGGTATAAGAATCAGATCACTTACAAGGCATATTGATTGTAGTTCGTCTCAGTTCCGCCTCGCATTCCTCGTCAATCTTGCTTTCCAACTTTTTCTGAAGTTTGTAAATATATCCCGATTTTTTGTCGCGTAGTGAGGGCAACATTTTGTCATAAAACTCGCACAAAATCAACAAACAAACTCGCCTATCTCCCGCGTTCCTTGCGCTGCAATGGAAATAAACAAACAAGCTCAATGACAGCTACCAAAGCTATGCTTACACGTTCGTTGTCACATATGGATTAGTTATGTCTACACGGTTCCTGGTTTGCATTTTCTTTCACCCGTTGTACATATGGGAGAGGTAACACGGATGACCAGAGATTCCCCATTCGATTGGGAATCTCCGATCCTTCGTGTGTCCTTTCCCTATAAATTCTTATTTTTCTCCTTCAGGATCCCTACACTCTCTCAATTTAATATAAACGAGATATCGGAGTGTATGCAAAGCTAATCCAGCTATGGCTTACGTTATTCCCTGTGACTTACCCTCTCTAGAACGAAAGAAACTTCCAACTAGCCAAGTCTGTTTTATTCGTTAACTGGATCAGTGATTCTTAGAACGTGCTTCGGTATAGCTGAATACTGAACTGTTTCATTTATTTCTGTTCTTAAATACTCCTTTATTATTGAGATGCTTATGGAATTTCTGGTCATTACATTTTTACGAAAAATTTGTTTTCCCCCTCATACATTACACTTAAGCTTACGATTTTGGGAATTTCAAATTGATGCCTAAAGGATATTTCTTGCTCCCCACATTAATCCTATCCTTTGCATGAGGCAACTTTTTCAAAAAGAACTTTTGTACAAATAATTCATTCACGGTAATGTACTGATTGCTACCGACATCGGCAAACAGTTTTAATATGTTAGTCCGTTCCCTAAACGCGATTTTTGGAACTCCTTTACCACTACCACTCCAGCTGCATAGAGGCATAAACGTACGCTCGAAAACCAGGTCCATCGCCAGAACCATCCGCTTTTCTGGTTCATCGGAGTTGATGTGCATTACGAGCCACCTTTTAACTTTCGCATAATATTCTTCATCAGCGCCTAGCTTGGTATCGAGCTCTGTGAATTCCGTTTCGTTGCTTACCGCTTTAAGTTCAAAACGGTTCGTAGCTGGATTGTCGGGTCCCTTATCAAACGTTAATGCATCGGATGTTACTATCACATCTTTCATTTGCTCCACCGTGGCTAATGAAATTCCCACCTTTTTCTCGACTCGCGTCAATCGGTTCGAAATGCTGGCTACTTCTTTTTGGATAGCTTCTGTTTTAGTCTGCATGTCCTTGATGTGTTCTGATACCGTTGTCAGGATGCTAAGCACATTAGCGATCGTAGGTTCTTTCGGAGGGATAGCGGAGTTGTTTGTGCTTGCCACAACCTTTCTTTCGGTCGTTTGTGGCCTTTGCTCCGTAGTGTTAATCGTTTGCGATGTTGAACAACCCTCATTAGATGCATCCAAAGAATCGTCGCTATCGGAGCAAGTCATCTGTAAACCGGCGTGTTGTAATTCGCTCCCAGTTGCCAAGATATCGTATTCGAATTCAACATCTGAATCAACTGAAATAATCCATTGCTCGGTTTGAATTTATTTCACCAAACTTTACCACAAACATCAAGCACACTTACCTTCATATTTGATGGTTGGTTCTTCTTTAATTTCGTATTCTTGAACAATCTGATCGCCTACCTTAGATTCGTGGCATTTCTTAATAAGAAAGGTTTGTTTGGGACGCTTGGAGGGCAACATTTCATCACAAATGTGGGTAGGATTGCTTTCAATGCAAGAACAGCTACAGGCGATATGGAAACAATCAGGAGTCGGAAAATTCTGCGAGCGTCGCTTCAAAAACAAGCTAATAACATTGTTGACAGCTACTGCTGATGTTGCGTATACACGTATATCCTAGGGCACCATGTAAAGCACTGTCTACACGAGGCAGCTGCTTTTTCAGCATGAATTCAGCAGTTTCCTATACCAAGGTATACAAATAAAAGTTAAAATTGTTGTTGAGCAATATTTAAGGCATATCGGGAGCGTAGATACTTCTTTTATTATCTTAAGGAACGCAGTTTCCTTCATTAATTTAGCATCGCCAATTAAACTACGATGCCGCGTTTGTTAGAAAGCCAGCAAAGACCCCAACTGATGTAAATAAACGCAGCTGATGGATCTGCTGTTTATGATCCACTGACAGCGGCGGCCGCTTGCAAACAATGGTGTTCGTCGTAAAAAGCTGTGCACCACAACAGTATCCAAGCGTAAAATGAATGAAAAATGCCGCCTCTGTCTCGGAAATGTATCGAACGAAACGCAAATATCTATACGGGATGCCGCCTTTCACGTGGAATTGAAAAATGTGTTCCATTTTGAGGTAAGTAGAAAGAATTCGTGTTGTGAAGCTGTTCGTTTTCAAAAGTTCTGTTGTAATTTTTGACTTGTTTTCTCTATATGAAGATCGGGCACGACCTGCAACTGCCGCAATACGTGTGCGGTGAATGCAGAGGAACGGTAGCATACATCGACTCATACTGTCAGCAGGTGCAAAACAATCAGGCGCAGCTGATCGGCCAAGCAAAGGAATGCATTCTTCAACCGGTGGAAAATGTAAAAGTGGAATCCCTTCACGATGCTGACTGTTTCGAAGCGGAAGAAAACAATTCAAAAAATGAGCCTAAATTTGGTCGGGATATTCAAACAGCTGTACCGGATAGAACGGTTGGTTCTAATGATGAGAAAGCAGTGAAACAAGCGACAAGGAAAGTTGCAAACTGTGTGGATAAACACAGAACAGGACAAGAAAAATCGTGGCGACGGGATCGCCGAAATATTAGAGAAAAAATAATCATAAGCAGAGAAAATACAGAGCAGGACAGCTCGACGCTAAATGGCCATTCAAAGCAGCTAGAAAATGATCAACTTATAAAAGACTTCTTCACCCTTGAGTGTGAGATCTGTTCTGCACCATTGGAAAGCTTCGTAATGCTGCTGGACCATTATCGGTGTGCACACGATACGAGGGGCTACGTACGCTGCTGTGGTAAGCAATTCTTTCGTCGCTACATACTAGTGGACCATATTGCAGCACACCGTGGGTCAACTCGTTGTGAAATTTGCCAGAAAACGTACAAAACCAAACGCTATCTTATGCTGCATATAGCCAAAAGTCATAGCAGCGAAGAGGAACGACCATTCAAATGTGCCAAGTGTCACATTTCCTATCCCAAACAGTACTTGCTTCGAGCACACGAGCTGCTACACGTCCAGCAACAGTGCCACATTTGCCAGAAGGTGCTCTCGAACAACCAGTCGCTTAAGGTACATCTCGCCCAAATGCACAGTGATGATGGAAATCACATTTGTGACACGTGCGGCAAGGTGTTTCGCACCAAACCGGCCATGGAACGGCACATCAACGAGCATCAAGGGTTGGATGTGGTCGAGCGACTGCAATGCGAGCACTGCCATAAGTGGTTCAGCGGCAAGTACAATCTGAACAAGCATGTACGCTTTCTGCACATGCAAGATGGGCAAGTGTTTCGGTGCGATGTTTGCCAACATGTTAGTCCGAATAGTCGCGCCCTAGCGAATCACAAGCTGCGGATACACGTGGAGGAAAGATTTGAATGTGAGTACTGCGGGAAACGGTTCAAGCGAAGACCGAACTTGCGGGAGCACATTGCAACACACACGAACGTTCCGTTGTATTCGTGTGAAATCTGCGAGAATCGTACATTCAATTCGAAGGCGAATTATTTTACACATCGGAAAAACAAACACCCCCAGGAATGGGAAGCACGTGTACGTTTGCGGACGGAACGATTAATGAATAATATTGCAAATGAGTAACATCTTGCTGTTCGTACCGACTAAACCATGACCACCAATAAAATGTGTTATTTATTATTGAATAAATTAAATAATGTATAAATTATCAAATCTTCGCACATTCTAGCTAGTGACTTTTTGTTTGTCCTGCACTGTTTACAGCTTGACAGCTATAGTTGACATTAGCAACCTTATGAATCCATTGTGTACGAGCGAAGCAACAAACGAAAACAACAAATCAGTTCGCAATGCTCAAAATAGAGCCAGGAAAATCGTTCGGAAGCGAAGATATTAGTGAAAAGTGTCGTCTGTGCTTGAAATGCTTCGATTCTACGAGTACAACACCGATCACAGATGAAGACTTTGGTGCAAAGCTAGAAGATGTGTTCAAATTTCCGGTGCGTTTAGTTACGAGTCGGATTGTTTAGTCTTGAGTGCGTCAGCCCAGCGTCATTTACAGCCGCTTGCTTTTTACTTGCAGATACTGCCGGGTGCTATGCTGCCGGAGCAGGCATGTCACGAATGCTTGATAATTGTGTCAGATTTTCACACCTACAGCCAACGGGTACAGTTCAATCAGGAGCAGTTAAGGCTACATTGCAGGGAACAAAAAATTCATCCCTTCGAGGAGGTGAAAATTGAGGCGCCTGAAGAGGAAGATTTCTACGATGCAGAAATTGAAGACCCGCAGGAAGCACAGGAACAGGAAGCTAATGCAATCGTCACATGCAAACCAGCCAAACGAAGACATACTGACTCAGAGGCTGACGACAACAGTGATGTTTCCCAGGAAGACGTTGACGAACAGGACAATGATGATGGTGATGATGATGACGATGATGATTTTGTGCCGAAAGTTGATCCCAAAGATGGTACCTATAAAATTCCAGAGCGACGTCGTGGTCGTCCCACGGTGAAGAAAAAACAACCGCTGAAGAAAAAGGAAAAGGTTATCAGGACAGAAAAACAGTCTGAAAAGCTGGAACCGGAAGAGCTAGCAAAGCAGATCGAGAATGATAAGCGGATGCAAGAATTTTTCAAATTTGAGTGCGAAATCTGCTCGCTACCGATGGAGAACTTTTCCTACCTGCAGGTGCATTATAGACGCGAGCACGGCACGAAGGGTTACATACGCTGCTGTGATAAATTGTTTTATCGTCGCTTTCAACTACTGGACCATATCGCTGCCCACCAGGGTACGATCAAGTGCGAGGTGTGCCAGAAGAGCTACAAAAGCAGCCGGTACCTCTCACTGCACATGATGAAAAGCCACAGTCGTGAGGAGGATCGGCCTTACAAGTGCGACAAGTGTCATCAGTCGTTCCATAAGGAGCATCTGCTGAAGGCACATCAGGCAAACCACCTGTCGGAGAAGTGCCCCATCTGTGACAAGGTCGTATCGTCCAAATATGCGCTCAAGACGCACGTCACACATATGCACGGCAGCGATAGCAATCAAATATGTGACGTGTGTGGTAAGGAATTCCGCACAAAGCAGGCCATGGAACGGCACATCAACGAGCACATGGGGGTGGACGTGGTTCAGAAGGTGCAGTGTCACGTGTGCCAACGATGGTTCCACGGCAAGTACAATCTACGCAAGCACATCCGTTTTATGCACCTCGAGGGTGGCCAAGTGTTCCGTTGCGATTTGTGTCCGCACGAAAGCCCAAACAGCCGGGCTTTGCTGGACCACAAGAAGCGAGTGCACGTGGTGGAGCGATTCGAATGCGAGCTATGCGGGAAACGGTTCAAACGAAAGCTGTACTTGCGGGAACATATTGCTTCGCACACTGGGCAGCCATTGTATGAGTGCGGTATATGTGATGCCAAGTTTAACTCAAACGCAAACTGTTACAACCATCGAAAGATTAAACATCCCGAGGAATATCAGGCTCGAAGGCAGGCATTTTTAGAGGCGCAACGTAAAGCCCCCGATAGTGAGATAAAGAAAGAGAATGTCCCGTAGGGAATGCAGATTGTCAGCATGTCGAGCTTCTCTGTCGTAATCGTGGTTTTGGTCCGTCTTTTGGTAGCCCGTGGCTTGGCTTAATCGATCAGTCGTGTAGAAGGTGGAATTAGCGCCACGGTAATATGAGTACAGGATGGACTCAATGCGAAAACAAGTATGAATTGGGACCGATCCATGATTGTATACAATAAAGAATACTTATTTAACGTATGATTATGTTTAAAAGCTCTGGAATGGTTCGAACATCTATTGTCCTGCATACTATCATGCTCAGATGGCGCACGCTCTAAAGCAGGAATGTCAAACCCGCTGATATGCATCAAAAACCATACGATAATTCACTCATTGCCAGGCTTTTAGAGTAGAGTGGTAAATATGCAGCTATGGCAGAATTAGCAGCAAAGAAATCATGCATTTTTTTTAATAAAAGTAAAATTCGCCGAATTCTACATGCAGCTAAAGTTTGGTCATTCCCTGTTGATGTTGCTATTGCGCGTTTGACAGCTGCATCTCCAAATTGGTAGTTTTGTTTGGGTGCAACTGCAACGAAAACAAGCGGTGCTCACACATTTTCGTTGAAAATGAATGAAAAGTGTCGCTTGTGCCTGGAAGAAGTGGAATGTGCAGTTGCCATAGTGATAACGGACGAATCTTTTCAGTGGAAGCTGAAACAAGTGTTTTCATTTGCGGTAGGAATGCCCGTTTGTTTTGCAAACAGCGCACGAGTTTGATAATGGAAATGCGGTCGTATCTGTTTCATTTTTAGATTGCTTCCGAGGATGCACTTCCGGAGCAGGTATGTCAGCAATGCGAGACGACGGTATCGGAGTTTTATTTGTACAGCCAGCAGGTTGAATCGATTCAGCAACAGCTAAAATCGGCACAGCGCTGCGAACGAGCTCTCTCATCTGAGGAAAGCATAAAACTAGAACCAGACTTGAAGATTGAACTTCTCCAACGGGAAGCATCGGAAGAACCGATCCTTGGAATTGAGTGTGTCGATGTGAAGGAAGAATTTGGTGGAAGCATTTCACCAGAATCGGAACCGGACTCGGAATGTACCACCGACGAAGATGCCATAACGACCACCAGAAGGGGTCGACGTCGGTCGAGGAGAAGAAAAACCAATGACGGAGGGGAAACCAGACGCCGGTCAGACGGCAACCATCAGGCTCGATTGCAAGAGAAGGACGAAAAGATAAAGGAATTCTACACGCTCGAGTGTGAAATATGTTCCAAAGCGCTGGACAGTTTTGTGCAGCTTCAGGATCACTACCAGCTGGAGCACGAAACCCGCGGATATATACGGTGCTGCAACAAACAGTTTTATCATCGCTACACACTAATAGACCATATTGCCGTACATCGGGGCACGATAAGATGTGAGGTGTGCAATAGAAGCTACAAAACGAAGCGGTACTTGGGCTTGCACATGGCCAAAAGCCATGGCACCGAGGAAGAGCGTCCCTTCAAGTGCAACAAGTGTGGATTGTCCTATCCGAAGCAGTATTTGCTACGATCGCATCAGCTCATGCATGTGCAGGCGGAATGTAGCATTTGCAAGAAGGTCCTGTCCAGCAACTATGCGCTCAAAGTGCACATCACCCAGATGCACAATGATGACAGTAACCACATCTGTGCGACGTGCGGTAAGATGCTGCGCACGAAGGCAGCTATGGATCGGCACATTAAGGAGCATCTCGGGCTGGAGCCGATAGAGCGCATGCAGTGTACGTACTGCCAAAAGTGGTTCAATGGCAAGTACAATCTGAACAAGCACGTGCGCTTTCTGCACAACGAGCAGGGCCAGGTGTTTCGGTGCGATATATGTCCACACGAAAGTCCAAATAGTCGGGCGCTGGCGTACCACAAGCAGCGGGTTCACGTGCAGGAAAAGCACGAGTGTGAACACTGCGGGAAGCGGTTCAAGCGAAAGCTGTATCTGCGCGAGCACATTGCATCGCACACGAACGTTCCACTGTACACGTGCGAGTACTGCGGCATGAAGTTTAACTCGCACGCAAATCACTTTACGCACCGAAAGAATAAGCATCCGGAAGAGTGGGAAGCGCACAAGCGCATGAGATTGTTAAAGAAGATGAGTAAAAACTGAACGCCATTAGGAGGTACGCATGGTCGGGTGGGGCGTGGGTATAGTTCTTAAGCAAGCATCCTTTGATCTATCGATTAGAGTTAAAAACATCTGACCTGTGTAGGCAGACGCTTCGTTAGGATTAAGACACATGCAAGTGATATGCGAATGTTCCGCTTTTTAGCCATAAGCAAAATAAATTCGGTATTTCACCCTCGATCGAGTGTTTTCGTACAAAAATCGCTTGGTTACAATTAACCATAGGATATTTTACCAATTTAGCTACCTGAAGCAGTACATTATGTTTTAAATCAAACACATTCTATTGTAAATCCTCCTCCATTCCAAAAAGATGCATCCCGATGCATTCAGTGTGAAATGTTTCAGCTACACGTTAAGGGTTAACGCAATGGTGCTTGAAATATTTCGATACGGACGGCATCGAAGTATCCGCTGAAGGCAGAAATGTCAGAAACACCAACGGCAAATAAACAATAACAAGACGCTACAGGTAAACAACAGAGCTAACAGATTTCGGTGCAAATTGTGTGGTGCAGCGATCAGGATGGGTGAAAAATGTCGATTGTGTCTGGGACGAATTGGTTACCGTAAATGTTGTTCCATAGCGGATGTTACATTCAGCCTCATGTTAAGTAATGTGTTCTCCTTTGCGGTAAGTATTTCGTTACTGTTTGCATTTGTTCACAGCATTGTACTCTGTACCATTTTGTAGATTTCTCCAACCGGGTCCAAGAATCTGCCGACAGCAGTTTGTGCATCATGCATGACGAAGGTGCGCAATTTTCACGAATATAGCGAAACGGTACAGAAGAATCAAGCCATTCTATTCCAAGAAAGCGTGCAATGGGTGGAAAATGATGCAGAAGACAATCGATCTCAAAAAGTCTCTTCCGAGGATGAAACGATTAAATGTGGCGAAGAAATCAAAGAAGATACCGCATTGGAGAGCACCATTGAAGAGGATCTGATACGGGAAAGCGAAAGCATGTTGGAAGATAAGGATGATTCCCTGTCAGACGAGGACTCGGAAAGCGTTGTACTGGAAGTTGGCGAAGAAAATGGAAAACTCAATGACGCAAGCGAGTGCGAAAAGGATGAACCAAAGGAGAATGATCGCAAACTACATGAAAACGATCGTATCATTCAAAAGTTCTTTACGATGCGCTGTGAGCTGTGTCCGGATACGGCCGAGCAAGAGTTTGATCGATTTCTTACGTTACAGCGGCACTACCGCAAGTTTCACCAGTGCCGAGGATATTTGCGCTGCTGTGGGAAGCAATACTTTCGTCGTTTTCGTGCCATGGAGCACATTGCTTCGCATCGCGGCATGATCCGTTGCGAGCTGTGCGACAAATCATTCACCAGTAAAAGCTATCTGCTGCAGCACATGGCCGAGCAGCATACGGAAGCGCCGCAAGGTACATCGTATGCCTGCGAACACTGTGAGCGTACATTCCACACGAAGCGGCAACGGGACGTGCATCGTGCCGTTCACAAAACAACCGTATGCAAGGTGTGTGGGAAATCGGTCAACACGGGATACATCAAGAAGCATATCGCCCAAGTACATGACACTCCCCTGAAGCTGATGTGTGATCTGTGTGGGCAGACGTTTTCCGGCAGCTTGGCGCTGGATCGGCACCTCAAGCTACACCAAGGCATTGAGGTGATTGAGACGATGCAGTGTACGTACTGTGGCAAGCGGCTGCGGGGAAAGTACAACATGCAAAAGCACATCCAGCGTATGCATCTGGAGCCGGGCAATGTGTATCGCTGTGACGTGTGTGGACACGAAAGCCCGAACAGCATAGCGCTGGAGGATCACAAGAAGCGGGTCCACTCGGATGCGCAGATTGAATGCGACCAGTGTGGCAAGCGGTTTAAGCGCAAAATCAACCTGACCGAACACGTTGCGGCACTGCACACGCGGACACCGCTGTATGCGTGTGCGTTCTGTGAGGCGACGTTTTATTCGAAGGCTAACTATTATAATCATCGGAAGATGCAGCATACGGCCGAGTGGGAAGCGTTGCGGCAAGATAAAGTAGTGACGCATGGCTCATCGTAGCGATGGAAGGTAGGTGTTTAAATCCCAAAGAGCTTTTTTATAAGACAAGAGACCGAAAGACTTGAACAGTGATTGTTAAATGTAATGAAACGTTAACCAAATGATAATCCAACGCATAAGGTTTAGTTCAATTCCAAGAAAGAAATTGGAAATGGTTATTAAAAAGGAAGGCTCAGGCAATACAGAGGTGCCTCGGACACTTACCTTAATTGTAACCTCAACCGTTGATTGATATTTTTTACTTAAGTTACTTCAAAAGTCGATTACTTTGTTGTAAATGCCATCGTTATCGAATTATGTTTATTTTTATCTCCAACTCATGATTTTGTGTGTTGTGTAATGAGTGCAAATAATGTATCAGTATTCCTTTTCTTGAAGAAAAGAAGATCCAGCCGTAAGCCGTATTGTGATTAGAGCAAACGTAATTGAGGAAAATGTGCGACAAAGGAGATCTCTTGTGTTGCATAATAAAAAATAACATAAGGTTAAGCTTAACCGTACGGAAAGTAAAGGAACATCAAGAAGTTTGAACACATTTACAGTTACGAATCATTCTCTATATGGCGTGGATGTCTGACAAGTTCTATTTCAATGCTGCACATGAAGCTCTTCTCCTTCCCCTTGTTGTGCTCTTCCAATCATTGATCAAATGGATAGCTCATGTGAAGACCGGCTCCGAACGTTTAGATCAGTTGGCACAAGAAATAGTGCCTACACGTTAAACCATCTGAATCTCTACACAAGCAGCCTTTTGGCCCAGCAGTTCTTCCTGGCCCTGCAGATGCTGTTGCAGCTGTTCTTGTTGCTGTTGCAATTGTTGCTTCCGGCGCGCTTCCCACTCAACTGGATGCTTATTCTTCCGGTGGGAATACTTGTTGGCGTTCGAGTTGAACGTAGCGCCACACACCTCGCACGAGTAGAGCGGCTTGCGGGTGTGCAATGCTGCCACGTGTTCCTTCAGATAAAGCTGCCGCTTGAACAGTTTGCCACACTCCTCACACTTAAAGCGTTCCTCCACGTGTACGCGCTGCTTGTGACTCGCAAGAGCACGACTGTTTGGACACCGTTGCGAACATATGTCGCACTGAAACGTTTGGCCCGCCTCCATGTGTACCAGCTTGACGTGCATCTTCAGTGCTCGTTTGCTGTTAAGCCACTTGAGGCACACCTCACACTGCACCTGCTCCGTCACTTCCAGCCCCTGGTGGAGCTTTACGTGCCGCTCGAATGCTTGCCGGCTTCGGAACTCTCGACCACAGCTGTCGCAAATGTGATTTTCCCGCTTCGCGTGCATATTAATCATGTGCGTTCGGAGAGACAGTGCGCTGGCCAGTTGCTTACCACAAATCGTACAGTTTACCCGCACATGCGAGACAATGTGCGCCTTCAGGTGACATTCCATCGCGTACGATTGGTGACATTGGGTGCATTTGTACGGTCGATCCTCCGCCTGGCCGTGTTTCCGGCTTTTGTGTACCAGCAGATAGCTGCGGCTGCTGAAACTTTTGTTACAAACGTCACACCGGACCATGCTTGCACCGACGTGGTAGGACACGTGTTCCAGCAACCGATAGCGACTGTGAAATGTACGACCGCAGCACTTGATGTAACCTTGCACACCGTGCTGCTTGAAGTAGTGGTTCTTCAGTGCCGTGAAGGATTCTAGCTTGTCCTCGCAAAGCTCACACTTCATGTCGTAGAATTCCTGCAAACGCTTGTTGGTTTCTTCCGTCGGTTGGCACCGTCGCGTCGTGGTAGTCTTGTTTTGGGTGTTTCTTTTTATCGTCTCACCCTTACGCGGACGACCTCTCCGTTTCTGCACCAAACGTGTGGATTGCGTCTTGCTCGTTTGTGACCTTTTCTGTGGTGTGTTCTCCTCATATTCACTGTCGTCTGATCGGTTGCCCGCACTGCTTGGCGGATCTTCATCGTCGAACCTCCCCGTGTCTTCCTCGTAGTTCTCCTCGTCCTGCTCGCTGTCGAGGACATGGTGATCATCGTCGCTCTTGGTAAACTTTTCCGCTTTGTAGCTATCTGTTGGTTGTGTTTCTTTGTCGGGTTCCGCATCCTCAAACGGCAACTCAAATACATCGTAATCTACGCCCTGGGCTGGTTCTACCTTGATTTCCACGAAACATTTGTGCTGCTGTGTGGCCCACAGTTGATCCTGATTGTTCTTAACTAGCTCATGGTAGGAATGAAAATCCGTCACCTTTTCCTCACATTGTACGCACACCGACGAGGGAAATGTTTCGATTGATGTGATCTAAAATATGGCAAGCACAAAGCGGACATTACTGGATTGAGCCTGGTCCCCACTTAACCGCTTTGGACCATTTCATCCCATTGAAACCTGAACATATTACATACCGGAAAACTGAAGAGGGTTTTAAGCTTTGTACTGAATTGATCCTCTTCGATCGAGGCCTTTGCTTTGTGGTCTGCCAGTTGAATCAAACATAATCGACACTTTTCGTCCATTTCTCACTTTTTACGAGCTGCTAGGCGTTTGTTTGTGATAAATTGTCAACAAATCAATACTACAGGGGTTTTCATGACTTTTTTGCTTATGTCTCACAATATCACTCATCACTCATGTAACACATATTTTCAAAAAAACCACTGGATGAAGTACGGTAATACTATAGTAAGTTGAACAAGCATAAAATAAAAAATATACAGAACCTTTAAAAACACTTCTCGTTCATTCAATCGGGTTTTATCCTAAATTAACAAACCTGTATGAAGACCCCTGCACTGATTTGACAGCGATGCATCTCACTTTTGTCCAGCTTCACACACACACTACTACACTTTTTTCTCATTGCATGTGCAATTCCTATTGGAACATGCATTGCACATTGCAGGTGTTGGAAAACAATCGACAAACATAATCCTTATATCCTTTACAAGCGGATTTATTCCAATACGCTATTAAAGCCTACAATACACATCTCCGGGAGCGTGCTGTTAGTACGCTATGGCCAAGATTTCTTTGCCTCATGGCCACGATATTTCTGTTTGTACTTCAACCCGGTCACAACCGTCGAGCTCTTGGGGAAGGCCGATTTTCCACCGAACATCGTATCCGATTCCGGATGGAAGCGTATATAATCTTGCTGGATGTACAAATTTTCCGGCAGTTCCACGGAACTTATCGCATCTAGCGGAAGTCTCGTATCGATCGGTGTTTGATAAAACACAACTGCATCATCTGAAAGACACTGACCCGTTGAGCGATATGCGGTATACAAAATCGGGAACAAACGTGACAAATCTTACCGACGGTTTGTAACTCGTGCAGCATTGAGTTGGGTACCCAGTGTCCGAACGCATTGCCACAAGCTGACAGGAAAGCAAATTTCTGCTCCTTCCCAGCGAACGGCTTCTTGGTGTCGTTGAGACCATTTTCTTTAGCAAGATTTAACACCTGTTCGCTGGCGTTATCTGGTGGCGTGTAGGGTTTTATTGCTCGTAGGTAGCTGCAAATGGACAATGAAATACATATCATACAATTCTATAACGTTCGCATGCAACAGAACTTACCCACGCGCGGCAAGGGATTGTGCCGCAGATTCAAATCGTTTGCCCTCGTACAGCGCACTCTGTTCTGCTACTTCCGCTCGCATAGCTGCCGCTTTGGCCTGATTCGCATCTCGATTGGTGATTTCTGGTTTTTTGATGCGTTTGACACGATTCGAACTGCCGCAACGGATGCTTGTGAGGTCCTGCAAGAAATTGCCTTTGAAAATTGTGCCGTATGTGTTGGGTAGACTACACCCGGTATGGTCGTCACGTAACACTTGTTGTAGTCCCATCTACTTGAATGGGAATCCGTTTAACGGTAGACGATAGCTTCCTTACCACCGATGTTTTGGACAGGAGTGCTACAGCATTTCTTCCCGCAATCGTAGAACGTATTATCCCAGCCATGATGTGCCTGTTTTCGCGATATTTGTTGTACAATTGTGCTTCTCGCTGTTGTTGCTGTTGACAGCTCCGATTGGTCGATGATCGCATGTCAACGCTGCCGGCTGTCAAAAAGGCAAATGTCACATCAGCTGATCACAACAATAACAAAACATTTTAGATATGCACAATTTAGATCGTTTTAGTGGAAAAGCTTGTGAAAACAGCGTAAAAACTTTTTGAATATTTTCTTATACGTGAGGTATGTATAAGGACAATATGGGAAAATCTGTAAGCCCACATAATAATCATCGAACAAAGTTCATTCTCTAATAGCCTGTTCCTTTTTTTCAGGTTTCATTAAAACAGTTTTCCGAGCAAGGCTGCAAACTAAAATTTTGCTCTGAAGGCTAAATAGTTCCGGTAAGTTTAAGAACCATAATGAACAAGGAAACAAAAAATCAAATCTAGAAAACCATAATTACATGAAATTTAATTATAATTTACACAATTATGTGTGTATACGAAGGCCGAAGGCTGTGAATGATTGTGCCAGAGCTGATCCTCAAATATACATTCGATAGGCTCGGTGCATTGATCATAGTTGAACAAATTCAACCACATGAATTTCAAACTGTTATTTCATTCATGCTGGCAAGAGCTTTATTACAAAATCAGTGTTTAATATACTCGTTTAGATTTCGTTTCAAACGCTAGCTTAACTATTATGAATCATTCAACTCCGGTTGTCCATCGAGGTGTTGCAAGCCGGCCACTAATTGCCATGTTTATTTGAACGATTTCGTCCAATGAAATTCAATATATCGTCCAAGCAGTGGTGATAACAAAAAACGATACGGAATCACAGTGATAAACGGTTAGCGGCAGGCCTAACGTGAGACCATCAGGCCTAGGGTATCCGGTGGACCATTTTTTTTGTCCACACACGCACTCTGCAATCGCAATCTATCATCGTGCAGAAGATGTACGTTGGCCTTCGGTTACCGCTTAATCCTCAAAAGAAATACACACACGCACACACTCAGGCATCTCTTCTCGCTCGGGGCAGTTTTGGAGATGGAAAATGCCATCACCGCGTTGTGCATTGGCGCTTTCCATCCCAAAACAACGTCGCCAGTCGCCTGTGTGAGGGAAGGTTAGTGGCAGGTGTTGGGCCGTTTGAAGCAGGTTTGCTAATCATCAACCTTTGCACGTGTGGTGGTCGTGGTGATACCACCCGAAGGAGCAGTTTAACACCATTAGTTGAGGCTTCTCCACAGCTTGCACACGAGCCACTTCGTTGGTCGCGGATACTGGTCGAACAAAAACCGATATTTGTTTTCCTTGAGCCAAATCAACTCTCAGCCCACCATACCAAATGCAGTTACGGTGGCAGATATGCGTGCAAAGTTCGTGCCAGAGGGTAGGGGGCTAGGGGTTGGTGGTTACTGCGGAGATTGGGCCGTTTCGTTCGTCGACGGATCGAATGTATTGTTTGCGTCGAATGTGGGATTTTGGGCCGCTTTAATGCCGCGTGCGTGTCACACCGGTTGAGTGATGTACGTAAATGTTACATCCGAACATGATACGCTAGACGTACGATCACTTGCCTGTTCATGAACAACTCCCCAATGAAGTTGTTTTACTGTTTCTAATTATTAAATATCTTCCTCAATCAATAGTCTTTAGTAAGCTCCTTTATTTGAAAAGAATATTTGATTGTACACACAAATAATATGAACCATTCCAGTTCGTTCTATGTCACCCGATTCCGATACCAAAGGTGGTACTGCAAGTGCGTGCAAGGCAAGACTTTCGAACGCATCGCCACCGTCTTCTGAGGGTAGCCGTAAACACGGACGCCAAAGAGGTGGACAGTTAGGAGGGAGGCTAATTTTAAAACCAATTCCAGCAATCCGCACCAGTTTCCCTCTCCTGCACGAAGGAAGCCAATCTGGCCGGTTTTTTGTTGTTGTTGTGTGTTGGTACGTCTCACACACCACCACATAGTATGGTTGGGGGGGTTTATGCCATCGTCCGTACTAGCCATAGCCTGCGTTTCATAACCACGACGGTCTTCGACGACGACGACGACGACGAGCACGTTTCGGGTTTTGCGTTCGCGGTACATTGCCGTACGAATTTCGCCGTTCGTCGCTTGACGGAGCGTTCAGTTTTCCAGCAGCGCTCGATGTGTGAGCACAGGCCCGTGAGACTTGCTTTCGCGATCGGTGCACCCCATCCCGTCTTTCGCTAGTGTTTCAGTTCAACCGTGAGTGTGGTGCCTTATTGCGTTTGTGTGTACTTGTTTGTGCCATTTTACTTTACATTTAACATTTGCTTGTGCGTAAAGCAACAACTTGATCAGCGTTGGGATTTTTCGGTAATTTGTGTTGTAGCCAAACAAACAAAGCACACCAATCGACCGATCGACCAATCGACGATCGATCGAGCTTTCGGGCGGTGAACCTAAGCGTAAAGTGTGCGATCATAGGTGCGCAAGTGATCAGTCCGTTTATTGTTACTTTATCTGGCAAGAAAATACATCCATTCCACCCAAATATCCCACCGAACTTTTGTGTGTGTGTTTGTGTTTGTGCAAGCGTATGTGTGTATGTTTTGTTGTTGTTGTTGTTGCTGATCTGCTTCGTTTTGGATCGTACGTTTGATCATGGTGCGGTTTCCAACCGGCGGTGGCAACACTTTTCCTTCCGGTTCACGAAATTTCCGGGGTGAATAATCTGGCGCTTCCGATGCCATGGATTTGATCGCCATTGTATGGAGAGTCTGTGTGTGCGCGCGTACTCCTCTGTGTGTGTGTGTGTGTGGTTTTGTTGTGTGACAGAGTGGAATAGGAGTGCATTTTCTCGCTTCCTATAAAGATCGCGTCGATATCGATCGCGTGATTGACAGTGAATTCGGAACAGT
>KI422683.1:0-55396 GCA_000473375.1 Anopheles culicifacies | reverse complement strand
TTTTATTTACATTGGAGTGAAATAATTTTTAATTGACAACTCCCCCAATATTTTAAAACCTTGAGGACATCATCATTACTTTGGAATATCGAAAACCAAGCAGTTTTAAAAGTTCGTCGCCTTTACGACTGTTGAAGTCACTTGTTTCACTCGCACGGTACAGCATCGCAACGGGTAGCATCCCTCTAATCAGGAAGGGAACGCTGCTTCTCATTCATCTATAACGACCACGCAGAACGCACTGCTATGATCCTATCGGCCAACGAGCCCTAACAACGTGCCATTTCCGATCTCGGAGTGGGCTGATGGTTCGGAATGTGTGCCTTACGGTAAACGAGATGCTGCCCTGTTGCACAATCCCATCCCTCAACGGCTCCTGTGGCTTCCCATTCGTTGCGCTGAGGTGAGAATTAAGGTCACCCTACCACGGGGATGCTAGCCGAGAATGGTGTAACACTCAACCCTGCCCTAGCCCTGGTGCTGGGTAACGTGCGCATTAGCGGATTTTCGATCATCGCTTGACCACAAGAAGTGAGTTATCCAATTACCGAATCTCCATTAATTCTCGCCTCCCGGCAGGAGCCCAAGGTGAATCTCACTCCGACAGGGAATGGGGGTCCGAAGAAGATTGCGGGTTGCTGGTTGTGAGTGTGAGTAGACGAAGATCCGGAAAACGTTTGAACGCGCATCTAATGGTGTCGCTCCCTTTACGTGCGCACCGCGCACATGTACCGCCGTACGCCGCGCTACACTTCATTTTGCCGTTCGTTTGGGTGCTAGCGTTCTGGAGCTTTCGGGTATGAGTTGCAGTGCCGGAAGTAGTGGCAGTAATGACGTTCACTTCATCATGGTTTATCGTCAACCATCGAAAACATTCTTTTTATCTAAAGCTTTTCTAAGTTCTTTTCAACTTTTCATAAATCAATTTAAGAAAAAGAAGATCTGTCCTAAATATGTGTCAAATGTGAAATGGGCAGGAAATGAAAAGCATCTTGCAAGATTACAAGCAAAAAAAACAAAAACTAAGTCAAATGCCCGAAATGAACAAAAACCAAACTAATGATGATGTAACGTGGAATCCGAAATTGGTTCTCGCCCATCTTTGGATGGGACGCGTTGCAGGTTACCAAAACATGCGTGCAACTGCTGAGCTACCCTTTAGCTGCTTTCGTCACACAGTCATGCTGCGAAGGGAGCAACCATTTCAACAACAAAGATAGTAGGAACCCACGTGTTACGCCCTTATGACAGTGATGTCGAAGAATCTGTTGGAAAGAATGTTGGTCGGTGATCGTTTTCGGTAGATACCGTGCCTAATCAATGAACGTAAAAACTAATTAGGTCCCGCACGATCATCATCATGCATGATCAACCCACAAAAAAAAACATGCTAAGCTAACTCTCAAAGTGATGACCTCATTCTTCGGCGCTCGGTGCACGGAAGCTGCTGAAATCGATGATCTTCCGGTGCACATCATTAGTGACTGCTGGAAGTGTCGGCAAGCAGCTGATCGTTTTTTCTACATTAATTGTGGTGTACTGTTCAAGAGTTATTATTTACTGGATGTTCTTGAGAAACTCACTCAAACGGCGTTTTGTTTTCGAGCTCTTAAAAATATTTAAAATGTAGGTGAAATAATCTCCTTACAGACACATATTTAGTATCAAGCACAGTTTAATTTGTTCAACTCAACACTAGACGGTGAAGTCTCTAGCATGCACCCATTCGAGAAGCGATCGTTTTGCAGCATCATGGTGAGAAATTGGATATATCGATCGCCACCATCGATGTGCAGTGCCCGGTTAAAGATACCGATGGGATATAGGTTACGTTTAAGCATCTTCCACTTGAGGTAGTGATCTTCTAACTAAAAACATTTCGAGCGCAAGATGTGGTTGCGAGTAATGCGCTTTTTTCCCAGATTTAGTTACCAGATTTACAGCGCTTTGCTGTGGAGCATCCATCATGAAACCCTTAAGACCGTAATTGTGAGAGTCGATAGAAATCATAAAATCGGTAAATTATCATCCTCGAATACGGGGCGAAATTCATCACTCGAAACGATGGCGATGGTTGTGATTGTACCTTCCCGTCTGTGTCAGAGGTCAGCAGCAAGTACCGCTCGGAAGCGAACGTACTCCACACAGCAGAAGCGATCCTTCCACCTGGGAAGGTGAAATCCGTGGAAAGTGAAACCTTACCCAGTTCAAGCCGGTGCTCCCTAATGAGCGGTTCGATGCCCAAGCGCCAAATCATCGCGTCACCCCCGGGGTGGTGAATCGAGTGCCACCTGCCCCAGCGAAGAGGTTAGCAACCTGAAGAACCTGCCTTTGGTTCGGGGTGATAAAATCAGCTACGACCAGCTTCTTTCTATCACGTACCCGTGCTGGCGTGCTGGTTTGCTGATGCCTCGTTTATCTGGCAGTTGAAGCCCACGGAACGGTGTGGATGTATTGCTGGGAGCGGGAAAAAACTAACAGCCAGATGCCAACTACCGAAGATTTGCGATCATGGCGGAGTTGGTTCACGTGAGTGCCACTTCTTACTGCCACGCTTGGATCCACAATCCTTACCAGATGCCAACCCAAAGCAAACGGTTAGAGCGTTCGTTGTAAGCAACCGGTAATTTGCCTCAGTACAGCAGAACCGTAAAAAACGACTTGAATTCTCCAATGTTTGCGATCGTAAATCCTTACGACACTCCACTGAACTGCGGGCAGGCCAGCAGGTTGAGTTTCACACAGATGCCAATTGAGCTGTTGTTTGCAGGAGTTGGCGATAGAACTGACAAGCGTGTCGGTTACCTGGCTGCTGTATTACTGCGGGGGTTTGTGGAAATCGAAGACAAACTCCCATTCCAATGTTTCCGATCTTTGCTGGAGCTGGTCCCGAGTGCTCTGATGACTTAAATGTCAGACAATCAGGACATTGATCGGTGCAGGATTGTGCTAAAATTATAGAGCCTCGGTGGAAGGCACTTGCCACCGTACGGAACTCCGGAAGCGTATCACAGCTGTTAAACAGTAGGCTATCAGATTGTTGATCGACTCTAGCTGCGATTTGTATGTGGAGATTAGTGACTTTCTTTAAATAGAAACGGAGAGATGTGTCTTACAGTGTTTTTTTCTTGCTATTTCCGCTTTTATACATTAACATCATTAGAATGATATTCTAGCAACATCTTTTTTCTCTTTAATATCTGGTATTATAACTTAAATCATTAAATAGGGCGTGGACAGGAGTGTCTTCGCTAGGCATCCCACATACATTTTTCCTCCCACATTCCGACTATAAATCTCACACCAATAATACGTTTTCTCCACAATTGGCATGGGACGACTTGTCGGGAAACGGGAACGATCGAAAGGTCGCCCCCACCTGCTCACAATTAATTATATCGCTACACTTCACGTTGGACCTTGGCGCCATTGGTTGGCCCTATTTGTCGCACCCACAGCACCCGTAGTACCATACCCTGGAGAAATTCGCTTTCGAATGGTTGCTGCCACAAGTCGTATCGGGATGATTGCAGAACTTAATTCATTAATTATTGCAATAAATTGTCACAATCACTCCCGCGCGCGTCGATCGCGTTCGTAGGCGTCCGTTCCCTTTCCCTTTGCCGTGTGTCATCGGATTTGATTGCCGCGTCTTGCACGATTGAATGCAAATGATTGCACACCCGTTCGAATGCGCGCGTGCCCCGCAACATGTGGCCCAATTTGAGTTTTGCCCAGATTTTCCGGTTAGTCTGCGTGGAAAATGATGCTGAGTGGAAACTTGCTGTTGCAAAAGTGGTTCCCTGCTCCACAACGGAGCGTGTTCCGTTATCGGCAGGTTTTGGCTGTTAGGGTTAAGATGTACCACCGAGGGAAGATAAAACGAGCAAGGCCCATGAAGGGGGTCTACCGTAGCGAACGAGCAAAAATCCTCGATATTCGGCGCGTGCTGTGCGTTTACTTTCTTTCTTGTGCGATCCGCGTCGAAATCGAAGGCCGAAGCTCGTATCGAATCGAGGCCACAAAATGGCACCACTTGTGGGCCAGCAAACACCCCAAAGGCTTGAAACGCCCCACCAAGGGTGTTGGTTGTGGTCAATCGATTTGAGGAAATAAAACGCCACTTCCCAACTGCTCGTGCCCATTGCTTTCTGACATTGTAGCGACAGGTGTGGATCGTGAAATTTGCACCTTGCAGCAGGCAAATTGTCTTCTTCCGTTTTCCGGTACCATTCTGGGGAAAGGGGAGCCGCGCGAAGAAAAGGAAAAAATAAGGTAGTGAGGTCTCACAAATAAAACGACAAATCTGTCATACGAAAGGGAAAATAACAAATTAACTCTCACACGTTTGGAATCGCTGATGAGAGCAAAAAGAAAGGGTGTGAGTAGAGGGGGAGGGAATATGCAGGGGTGTAGGAAAATGCAAATTAACCCCGTGACGGGTTTCGACATCGCTGTCGTCTTTGGGCAATCACGACATTCCCACGTCCCAGGCTGTTACGTGCATTGTGCTGGTTTGACGTGCCGTTTTCACGCGTGTGGTTCGTCGTTGGACAAAATAATGATGGATGGCTTTGAGGGTACGGGTCGAGGTAATGTCGAGGAAAAGAACCTTTTAGGGAAAAATGTCAACCGAGTGCAATCAGCGATGAGCGACGGCATAAGTGACGTGAAAATGCAACACTTTACCGTACAGCTGTACAGCTCTAGAGGTAATGGGGGTCATATGGAGGAGGTTCACATTTAATATTACCATAATATTTTAAATTGAGACTTATAGAAAATAATGGAATACAGATTCAATACATAAGACTATTGAAACAATTAAATAGATTAAGAAATAGAATTTACTTTATTAAAATGCTCCAATTTTTGTAAAGTTTTGAGCAAAAAAAGTCAAACAATATCAAGAAAGTATTCCCAAATAACTCTGCGCTCCTGTTACTTTTTCCAAAATTTTGCGGCAAAGAAGAAGAAGAAGCAGAAAAAGACGAAGACGAAGAAGAAGAAGAAAAATAAAAAGAATTCGCATTATTTAAAATGAAATGGAGAATATTCCTAAAATGTCAATCAAAAACATCAAACAATGGACATCACAAACAAACCATCAAATAATGTACAAACGGTCAAGTTAATAACTCCGCGTAACGCGAGAAAAGATTGTAAATGTTGTCCCAAGTACATACATACAACACTTAAAAACAATACTGCATTCAAAATTAAACAAACATGCGAAACATAGCTTTCCATTCTTCAAACATTTGTGGTCCAAGCTTTGGGGGACTACCATCTCGTGCAAAATATTGAGAATTATTCAAATATATTCCAACACCCCCAACGGTTACCAAAAATGTGGCTTTCTGTACTTGCAAATCTAGTTTTACTTTTATTTTGCCTAGTCGTTTCTTCCGTCAAGGGATGCGGTAGAGGAACAGTTCCCGCGGATGATCTCGGTGTAAACATGACCCTAACAACGCACCTTCCATGCACCCACTCACCGCCCAGCACCGATCGTACCGATGTAAATAGATGCAAATGATCGTTGAACTTAACCCCCGTACGACGCGAAGCACCAGGCAAAACGGCAACGGCTGTGTGACAATAGGAGCGCCACCGTGGGACAAATGTGTTTGCGATGCATAGCTGCATCTTGGCGCCCCCTCCATATGCCATCTCACAGACTCCATGGGGAGGGTGTACGAGTGTCAATGTCAAAGGTAGCGAAAACGAGGCCTAGGAAATAGGAGTTTACTTCGTTTCCGAGGGAACTGGAGTGTGTTGGAATTTTTTCGTATCTGTGTGGAGACTTTTTTTTGTGTGTGAGTCGACGCTGCTACCCTTTTCTGCTTCATTCTGCTCGATTGGGAAATAATGACAAGCGCCTCGGAAAAGCGCACCTCGCTGATGGCCTAATGAACCCTCCCGGAACCGGAGTGCTTTGTAGAGCGCGGTCGTTTATGGTGAAGGCGGTACAACGACGGGAACATAAAAAAAAGGAAGGCAAAGAGTTAATGATTTCAATGTCATCCCGATTTGGGTTAGCATGGTGAGCTTTCGCTATCTTTCCCGTGTGCAAGATGTGTGGCTACCGGTGTGAGGGATGGTTGAGCCATTTGCTTCCTACTCCCGGGACCCGGCTCTCGGAACCTAATCCGAATGGTGAAGGCCAATCGGAGGGAAAATCGGTCTGCCATTTGCCTACCGAACAATTATGGTTCGCGAAAGCGCACTAATGAAGACATTGCGACCCCCATTGTGTGCTGCATTGCGCCGCACGAACCCATCGGATAGGGCACCTGTGTGTGAGTGTGTCTGCCGGGAGGAGGCGCAAGTTTTCCTGCTTGCCACTGTTACAGTGCCATCTTGCGCGAAGGTTGATTGGGTTTGTACATTTCTCGGTAGCTGTGAGCACATTTAATCCGACTGATCAACAAATTAAGATGCGGGAAAGATACGAGTACGATAAGATGCACGGGATATGATGGAGTGTAATGAGATTTTGAATGTTTCAGGCATGGTGTTTTTTGGGTTTGAGAGCGATGTTGGGATACTTGGGTAGGGTAGAGCTATAGTTTTATACACATTTTAAGATTTGGACAAATAGGTTGGAAGTAATCCTGGAAAGATAGTTAATTAATTTTTGCTCAGAATGCTACACAATAATTGACTTCCATACATTCATGTCCAATTTCAGATACAGTAAATAATTGTTTGCATGATTGGAGAGATGTCTAAAGATATGTTTGAGGTTAACTGTTAAGGTGATTACTTTATTAAGAGTATCTTGAGTTTGAAGTGGAATATGACAGATATGCCAGACGAGAAATAACTTTGTTTACAATCTACTACATACTGGATACATCTTCTTCTTCTTTGGCGTAATGATCTTTTCGATCATGCCTGCCATTTCTGGCTCGCGAGACTAAATTATACTATGCAGTTGGATAGTAAAGTCCTCACTCCGGGAGAACGGTTTGGATGGGTAATAAACCTCAGAATTGTCGTGTAAGACCAGCGCCGTCATCGCCTTGGCCATCGGACCACCATTTAAATCCTTTTATTTTTTATTTTTTCAACATACTTTAAGCATCTGGACACTTCATCTCTCACATCTCCGACATTGAAAGCAATGTACCAAATTGATGATCAAATAGGAACAATGATTTAATAGTGGCAAACATTTCCCGAGCACCGCCCGCCAAAAGGCGATGGACACTAACCGCGAGCAATAAGCTCTCGGAATTGCCGTTGACCGCATTGCCAAAAAGATCCCCGCACCAAACGCTCGCATTATAACCGTACCAAAACACACCAGCTTCTTGGCTATTGTGCAAGAGGTGCCAAACATAAGACTACCGCTTAAGCAACTGGCCGTGCGAAAGCGTCCAGCGTGCACAGGCGTAATAGAAAAGCAATAATGCGCCCAAAGTGTGCACAAAACCGACCGGAAGAAAAATGGGTTAATGTTTCATTGACTCCCGAAAGTCGTTTGCGAGCATTATGTGAGGATGGCTTACGGGGCTACGAGTGCGGATTAAGTTCGGCTGGATTTGAGTAAGCTAAACCGATCGTACACCTTCATGTGGCTGCGCCAGTGAAGCACCGATCAATGAAACTTTCCTTGCTTCTCCCACTGTCCGGGCAATTCTCGCCCATGAGTGCATCTTCATGCTGAATGCCCCACGTCCCCAAGCAGGGGTGTGAGTTTTTGGGCGGTCTTGAGTGTGGTAACTGTTCCCGATTTGATTCCACTCGAGCTCTAGTCGGAATTTGGAGGAACAACCAAGCTGGTAATAACCATCTATAGACGGCACCTCGCACTGGCGCATACCGCATACTTCCCATCCTAGATTCCCTGCAGCAAGGGAACGAATGGCCGACCAAAATTGGGTAATCATGAAAGCGCCATGCAACAGCACAATAGTCCTAGCTGCACTCGAGAGTCGTCGTTGCCGGTAATGTCTGGAGGTAATTATGGATGAGCAACGAACTTCAGCACAGTCAGCAGAAGGCCGGGCATTTGGGGTGGGTGATTATCCACCTGCACCGTCGCTGGGACTGGGACGATGGAGGCACTCATTATGCACTGGTTTATGCTGGATCCCGTGGGCAGAACACTTGTGCCAGCGTGGAGTGTATGAATATCTAGTCAGGTGGATGTTGGGGCTTTTGTCGGCTTTCCAGCCGTACACATTCCCAGCCCAGAATCGCCTAATGGGAGCGGGATGAATTTTCATCCGTGTGCTAGTTACATGACAAATGATGTTTTCAACAGCACCGCTGGGAGGCTGGAAGTGGCCAAGGGCATTGTGTGCGGTATGTTGGTCAAGGGCGAAAATAGTTTTGGAGCAAATGGGTACTTCAGTGTTTCGGTACACATTGAAGTACGGCACTCGAATGGTGCATCCCATTTTTATATTTTGCTGCAGTTTGGGTGGAGATGCTCCGAAGGTACCGGTAACAATTCAACCGATATCTTGATTAATGATTGAAATGAGGACATTTTTTATAAACCTATCGGACCATTGGGTAGCGCTATAGGCGTTTTCGATATTGTTTGCAAAAGTGTGCTTTAAAAGTTTATCGTTTGCTAGAAGATATAATCTGTCTTAATTTTCAAGTGTATTTAAGTACATTTCTATGACATATGAACAGTAGTAAACGGTCCTTATATTACAGGTAGCTGTTCATTCAGTGTTTGAGTCAAGGCGAAGTAACTACGGAAGGTCTAGGAAGCTGAATTCCATAGTCGTAACGGAGTATTACCCTGCAGAGAAAAAGGAGGAGGAGTACATTTTTTAACCTGAGTTTTCTTAATAAAATGAAAACAATACATATAATTCATGACATGATTTTACGCAGTGAATGTTTTTCACATATTTTTTTTATTATACTGATGTAGTGTAGAATATGTTGTTTATTCGTTAATTAAATCAATCGGTTTACTGAAAAGAACACATTTACACGAATTGTCAAATACTTGCGTTGCATGAATAACCTTTCGAATGAATTGTTTGAAATATTTCACCACGCGGCGAAATATTTCGTGCGCTGCAACGCATTTCCTGATGGACAGAGGTTGCGTGCAATAGATTTTACATTGCAGTGGCACATTGGCTAGCCGTTTTGGACATTTGTTTTGGTAACATGCAGATAATTCCCAAAATTGTTTAACACCTGTTTGAAAACGCGAAAAGCTATAAAAAATTACAGAAACAGTTAAAAAGAAAAAATTAAATAATCTAAGAAAAAAAATAGTCGAGACACCATCTGCCACAGCACCATTTAAGGAGGTTGACAATCCCTACACAAATGCTGTTGTTACGAGGCAAACAACTAATTATGAAACAAAACTGCTTCCTCGTTTCTTTCCCGGCGTGTAGCCTTGAAGACCGACTGGTTGAGATGAGGAGCTGTTATAAGCTCCTTTAGTTTTTAATAGATTTATTGTTTCAAAGCTAATGGAGAGTGCGTTGTTTGAGGCTTATCCTTGCAAAAAAGTGAAATAAAGTGTGTTCGTGAGTTCAAATGATTGACGTGAAGCTTCAAGGATAAGGGCATATAGGACAATATCGGTGCGCACCTCTTTGCTTGCTTACCTGTACAACATTATCGTTATACTGCATCGCATAGCATTGTTCGGGTTGTAAGGAAAGCTACATTTATCGTGCTGCAACAATGTAAGTGGATCTTGATAATAAAACCAATGCTTGGCGTGCTTGCGGCGACTGACACTTGATACCACTTCAGATAGAAGTTTGTTGTTTGTGCAAGTAATTACCGTAATTCACGGCAGCAGTATGGGCTGCGCCGTAAAACAGATTGCTTATCTCTCATATCACCCGTTGGTGTTTTGGTGAAAAAACAAAAAAATATGTGATTTAACAATCAGTAAGGATGTTCGAATGATTCCGGCTGCGAAGTTGAGCTGTATCAAAACAAAACATTTTGACAGCTCGAAACACGTGCTGTTCACGCAGGAAAGAGTTAACCCTTAAGGAGACAGGAATATAGTTACGAATGGCGGGAAACAATTGCAATTATTCGATGACGGCACGTTGTTTTCAAATTGATAATTTAATATTCAAACGTTTTAAAGCAAACAAATAAAAGGGTAAGGAATGTTAAAACATCGGTCGACAAACATATTAACAATCAGACTCCGTAGCGAAATTAGCACATTTGTAACAAAACGAGCTTAACAAATTCGCTCATGAGTTGTGAAACAACCAAATACATTTTGATTTCTTTTCTATTTGTTATCAGCTGATTCGTCTGGCTTCCACCACGACCAAAGCGCTCAAACAACCGAGAACTATGCGAGAATCGGGAAGATGCATACACACAAGTTGAACAGCTACAGTCATTCGGCAGGCAGAGTGCGAAATTGAATGAACGTAATTCACGATCGCAGCTGCTAACAGCTTCAATTAGTGATTGTAGCATCTTCACCAGACACCCTACGGCACACACAGAATCACATGCGAGATAGCATTATCTGGACGCTGCAGCAAGACTCCACTGAATTGGCTGATGTTGATAGATGACATTAGGCAGGGGAGGTCCATCTGCCTAAGGACTGATAGGAGCTTCTCTACGATAAAGGCGTTATTTGTAATATAATCAACTTCGAATGCTCACTATTTCACTGTCTCTGTAAGCCTCGACAGGCATGTCTGCTTACAGAGTAAATAGCAGTCGTCAGCGAACCGTCGATCCGGCTAGACATTCGGAGAGTATCGCATGACGACGTTCCAGCGTTCCCAACGACCATGTCAGAGGGAACTGCCGAGGTAAGCAATACATCGTTTAACTGCCAGTAAGCAGTTCCAGGTTTCAACGGCGTAAAATTGTGTGTATTCAATTTCAGTCGACCGAAGGTGGTCAGATTCAGCAGAGAACGCAGGATGATCACGATGGACGGAACGGTAATGTGACGGAGCACTTGAGCTCTGAAAATGTTCGAACGGAACGATGGTACGAGAAAATATCCGTCGAACCCTCGATGTTCCTGTACATGATGGCGTTTATGCTGACGTCGGTCGTAGAGCAGGCGTTCTTTCTCTACAAAGCGTGCACAGTCGATCATGGATATTCGCACGAAATTTGCCTTAACATCGAGCAGTATCAGGACATCAAAAAGCAGGTCCAGGTGACGACCTCAACCTTCCATCAGTGGAATAACATTGCGATGTATGTGGTCCCTATCGTGCTGGCTCTGTTTCTCGGTGCCTGGTCGGACAGGCGAGGTCGCAAGTTACCGCTAATCCTGGGGCTTATCGGTAAATTCATCTACTCGATCATGATCGTAGTGAACACTCGTATGCCTTCGTGGCCGGTGGAGTACATCATCTACACAGCAACGATCCCGAGTGTATTGACCGGTGCAGACATTGCCATCTTTGCATCATGCTTTGCATACATCTCGGATATAACGAGCGTAGAAGAACGCACCCTACGCATTACGATACTGGATGCAACTTACCTCAGTACCATGCCGATCGGAGTCGCACTCGGGAATGTGATTTTTAATAGTACGGGAAAATCTTACACGATCATGTTCGCGATTAATGCGTCGCTGTTAGCGTGCTCCATTATATACTCAGCGTTAAGACTTAAATCACGCACCACCGATCGTCAGTGTTCGATCCGGGAACTGGCCTGGTATCGTATGCCGCTGGACTTCTTTGACCGGCAGCATGTGATACGATCGGTGCGAACGTTCGTAAAACATCGGACGATGCATCGTCGTACCTATATGTATCTGTTGATGGTGGCCATGTCCTTCTACACGTTCCAGCGTGACGAGAAGCCTAAGATGTACTTGTACACGCAGTTACGCTTCAACTGGGATACGGATTTGTACAGCTACTTCAAAACGTACCAATCGGCGGCTTATGTAATAATGATGTTTCTAGGAGTGCCGTTATTTACCAAGGTACTCGGACTGAAGGACACGCTTATTATCATGATTGGTGCCATAGCGCATGCGAGCGCTCGGTTCGTGTACATCTTTGCGCAAGTCGGATGGGTGCTTTACATTGGTGCGACCATCTCCAGTGTCGGTCCGGTTGTGGCACCCGTGCTTCGATCGATGATTTCCAAAATGGTGCCCACAAACGAGAGGGGCATTATATTTTCCTTTCTTTCCGTGTTCGACAATGCGGTGCCATTGTTTAGCGGGGTGCTGTATACCCAGGTTTACAACGCTTCCATCAATACCTACCCGCAGGCCATCTTTCTTCTCACGATGGGTACCCAGATGATCGTGTTCTTCATTGCACTGTAAGTAATTGCAGTTGTTGCGTGAAAAAATGTATAAATTGGTCTGATGTTATGTTTTCTGCTTGTATTTATAGCGCGATACACATTTCGCTCCGAGGACGATCGATGGAGGACGGCATGCCGACTGAAAAACCACCTGGAACGACACTGATCGATGAAGCTAAGGCTCCAGCAATCGATGATGAGGCACCGGCCGTTTCTCAATCATAGTGATAATGAGACAATTATCTCATGCGCTTAATGTGATGTGACTGATGAAAGGATTGGGATGGTTGATAGCGTGAGCGATAACGCAAGGCGATTATTAGAAAGTGAAGTGCTTCAAGTGATGGTAATCAACTCGCTGCCCCGTTTACTAAACAAACGTACATAAGAATTCAGTTAGTGTGCTACAGTACAAAAGAGTTTCATTAGAAATAGAGAGTAGTGTCTTTTATAAAGACTTCATCTTCTTTTCCTTTCGTACGACGAGTTTTGCTACAGGCGTTCTCAGTAGCGATTAGCGTTGCCCTTGTCCGCAAAGCACGACCTCAGTGATTCCTCGGCAACGTGTGCTGTTTTGTGCGGTGGTACCGCAACCTGAGCAAACAAGGTGATGCCTTTCTTCAGTAATTCGATAGCTTCGTCGACACGCTCGTCCTAGTGGATGGGGTTACACAAAAATGCTCGATTAGTACGACGCGTGATATTTACCCACCAACAATAAAACCCCCGCGCGCTAGAGAAGTGTGTGGTTCCACTGTTGTCATCTCGTTTATAAACGTGGTACTATGTGGCTAAAGTAATAGTGAAGAAGCAATAGGGGGTTTTTGATATTGCAATGAACACATCGTAGGTATATACCTCCAAGTGATGAGACTGTAGATAAATAGATAAAACACGGTTGCACATTAACTCGACATTACACGACGCCACAAGAACACACATATAGAGATCACACAAACATGTACATTGCGCTTTACAAGTGGGAACAAGGATGGGAATTTAGATGGGACCTTGCGAGGTCCAGCAAGACTGGGAAACATATATAACATCATTTAGCCGTATTAGATGACAGATTTGAGGTGAAACCTAGGCGTTATCACATTTGTATCGAAACATCCTGCACCTTCTGATGCCGCTTACTTACCGCCATCATTTCCGCACCAGTAGTGCACAGTTGATCACTCGCCTCGAGCATTTTCACGTTCGCCTCCAGGTTGATCTGTTTCTTGCACTTGTTGCACTTTACCGTCCGCTGCGATGGTTTGTTCGGGTACGAAAGTGCATTTCCACAATCCGGCGTAGTGCAGCGTAAGCGTGGCTTAGCCGGAAGCTTATCCATCTGTTGCCAATCCTCGATGCACGCGCGACAATCACACTTGAACCAGTAGCGTGAACGAAGATTCCGCTGTCGTGTCGGTTTAGGCTGTCGCAGAAAGTGGGGACCATAGTTTTCTGGCACTAGAGCGCCGGCCGGTATCGGACGGCTAGTGTGCAGTATCATCGCGGTACCTAGAAACGAGCGCGTTACTCCCGGATAGCATTCATGGTTAAACATCGAAGCGCCACGATAAATGCCGACCCCAATGTACTGCACCTTGGCCGTATCGAACCGATGTTCACCGGTAATGCGCGTTTCGTACACCTCGTGCGCATTGAACTGCAACGACTGCAGTGCGGAAAGTAGAACCGCACCAACCTGCAGCTCCTGTTCGTTCGGTTCCGGTGCTTCCGTTGTGCGTTGGCCGAAGAATTCGGCTTTCTGTAGACAGCGCAGTAGGAAAGCGGTCATGAGCGTGCGCTTAAAATGATCCTCCGGGTCACGGTGCTCGGTATGGGCGCAAAACGTGTCACGCAACATTTTACCCTCGGCGATCACTTTCTGCGGCGTGCCAGCTTGCGTGACTATACGCAAAGCAACATGGCACAGGATTGACATGCCGGAACCGATCATCAGATCGAGATATTGGCACTCGAAGCGATGGTACGTAGCACAAGCCTTATCCCGGCAGGCTACCGAGCAGAACGCAACTCCACAACAATCCGGACATGCGACGGGAGCTACCAGCCTGTGATAGGGTGGATGGGAAGCGATCAGTAATATGCTTGATTGTGAAAAGTAATTGCAATGTGTAATTACCTGGAAAAGCAAGCGTTACAGTGCGTTCCAAAATATTTCGGATAGAGACAGGCCGCATAAGCCTGCTCGGTCAGAATAGCCTCACCTGGACCGAGATCTGCTGCTGCGACCACGTAACGACCACGCGGATCTTCCTTACTACCGGCCAGCTTGATCTTCGTTGATGCACCAACAATTTCGGTGCTTTCTCCTTCACCGGCCAGCTTGGGTAAGGTTCGGGCCACCTCAACCGACGGTGTCTCCTGCTTAAGCACTCGCAAATCCTCCATATCGTCCTTCAGACGCGTTAGGGCGTAATCATTGTGACCAGACAGCTGGTGGAACAGCTTTGTCGCCACCTCAGCACGTCCCATCTCATCCATAACTTGCAAGAAAAATAGCACACAAAATTATACCAGTAGAATAGCGATGGTTGAAAGCAAAACGTCCACCACTTACGCGCATAACACTTGGCAACTCGTGCGTAATAGTCGGCATTCTGTTTCACCGGTAGACCACACTTGGAGGCAAGCTGAAGATCCTGCAGCGCACGCTTACCGTCCAGCAGGCGTATGAACACTTCGGCCCGTGTCCACAGCGCAAGGGCCAGCGTCAACCCTTTGTCAATGTATCGATCCACACCCTGGCAGGGTGCACGCATCACCGCCTGGCAGGCCATTATGAGCGCCTGCTGCAGTTTGTTCTCGCCCAGCAACTTGAGCGCCTGTTCACGCCGCTGCCAGGAAAACTTTGCATCCTTACCGCGAAACACTGGCTCAACGTGCTCAAGCGTACCCTGTACATCGTACGCAACAACCGGATCTTCGTAGATCAAGCGCAATCGGCCCGCATCGGTCGTTACCTTCTGATACACCTCCGTCAACCAGCGAGCACTTTTGCCGGTAAAGTTTTCGGCCACGGAGTGGTAAAACTCGTTAAAGAATCCTTCCTTCTGCGATTGGAGCGTTTTTTCGTTGCACAACGACGTAAACACTGGATCGTTATCGATCGAGGTCATCTTGCTGCTGGCTGCCTACTCACGATGCACGGAAACCCTGATTGAACAACGCCTCCAAGAACTTGTTCCTCCGAGGTGACGACTTGGAATTAGAATGAAGCGAGCAGTGTTGTAAGCATGAGTTCACTAAATTTAGAATGCATCTCCCGGCATGCTGTCGTTGAGAGCGCAAGCGCTTTGAATTTTCATCCGTCACGTTACGCTGCTCGGAAAAGCGACTGCGCAAAGGGGTTTGTTTACAAGCGTTTAGTTAATCAACTATCCGAAACCATTTATCGTAGTTTCTTTCAAAACAACAAAACTCCATTCAGTCGTCGAGAAGGCTCCCAATGTTCCATGTACATTTTAACCGTGTATCTGTTTTATTTCCTTGCTTGCGTAAGCCAACCGCGATTATTTGTGTCCTATCGTCGAATTAAATTCCATTCAGATATTTTTAACATCAGTTTTCCCATTCTTTGGTTTCACCCGTTAAATATTAATACAATTCTATTCGTTTTTCTTCGTTTTTGTATAGTTTGTCCTTTTACACCACTAGCTGCACCTTCGCCCATCTCTCACTATGCGATATATTTTGTGTTTGTAATATTAATAATGATCTCACTATGCTGTTGCTGCTTCGGTGAGTATGTCGATTAGTAAACCGTCCACTAAGCACGGTTCCCAATTCCACACGACGCCACACACAAACATCCCTTTGCATACATTTAGGCGCATGTAGAGCGAATCCTTTATCGTCTAGTAGTAGTGGCAATTTGTTTGTTTGTTTTTTTTCTTTTCTTGGCCATCCTTGGTCGTGTAACATTCATATGCGCCGCAAGATTCGGAGAAAAGACACACACACACACATACAAACATACACACCCACACATACGTACGTACATTGTTATTTTTTTCTTCGAGAGAAAAAGTAAAATTCGAGAGATCGGTTCATGTTTGGTCTTACCGTGGGTATGGGGTTGTTTTCTTTTACGGCAGGATGTATACAAACGGTTCAACTAATTCCGGTTTCAGGTTGTGTGAGTGGCATCAAAACATGTTTTCCAAAAATATATCCATCTGTTTCATACCTACATCCGTGGCTGGTAAGCGTTTGTTCTAGCTTTGCTCTATATAATTCGCCTTCTTTTCCAGTTCTTTGTATTTTTTTTTTTTTGGTTCGTTCCTTGTTGCGAGATGGTCCAGATCGAGGCTTAATTGACTACACTAAGCTTTCCGTTTTGGTACACACTCGATGCACGCAGAAATCATCCCGGATGGTAAATTTACTACACACCAAATAATGCTACGTTCCATACATGCCATAGGAAGATAGTGGAATGGTAATAAAGCTTTCCGGTTGATACGTTTGATTGTGTGTCTTTGTTTAGGATTGACCGTGGGGCGCTTTCAACTTATTGCCTAATGAAGCACTCGTTCAGTTTTCGCTTCCCGCTCATAATACTGATAGTAACGATTCGAATCGTATCACTTTGCAAGTCGTTAGTATATGTGATAAGTTTGCTGGGCCACCTGTACTATACAAACTTAGCTTTGAAGATATTCCTGGTAGAAAGGCTTACGAAAGATACAAAAGGTGCGCCAAATGGTCCAAAATAGTTTGATAGGCATAATTTTCAACTGATGCCTCAATTGTTCATGGTCAGAAGTAATGGTCGTGTCGTGCGCGGCCCACTCTAAATTATATCCATTAACAGGAACTAGGAACATTTACTAATATGCACCAAAGCAACACATTGCTTCGTCATCTATCTGCCAACAGAATAGTGTTGATATGTTCTGTTCATTGTGCCACTGTGCTCGGGAGGATAGAATATTGTAACTTTAACACATTCGCAATAGATTCTTCGTTTCCTTCTTTTTGGTTCTGCAGCGCCATGTTGTATCTGCTTTAGTTGCTTTGCTCCTTTGCCAAACCCGGCATCAGATAGGTGATCATTGTGCCCTTGCCCTTCACATTGACCGTTCCACGGCAGGTTAGATTGTAGCCCTTATCCTTCACTATCTGGTACACATCTTCCGTCACCTGAATGTGGTCCATCAGGCCGGTTGAATCCATCCGCGAGGCCACGTTTACCGCATTGCCCCAGATGTCGTACTGTGGTTTGCGTGTGCCAATCACACCCGCCACTACCGGTCCGATGTTAATCCCTGTTGGAAATATTGGAACCATTAGCACCACCGTCTGAATCATTCATCGCGCATGCTTACCGATACGCATCCGGAAGTTATTAAAGGAATGTTCGTTGACGTCCGTTATCTTCTGGAACAGCTCGAGCGCATAGTCCATCATGGCGACAACATGCTGGAAATCGTTCTTGTCGCAGCTATTCGCCGTAAGACCGGAAGCCGCCATATACGTCGAGCCGGTCGTTTTGATTTTCTCCACGTAGCGGAACCGCTCCAACCCGAGCAGCTCGTCAAAGTCGACTATTATTTCGTTGAGCAGACGCAAACACTCGACACCTTCGTTGTTTCCTTCGAGCTCGATGTAAAACTCGGAAAAGTTTGGTATCGAAGCGAACATTACGCACACCGTGTCGCATTGTTCGTGATAGATTTCCTGGGGAAAGAATGGGAAAACGGGTGCTATACTCTCTACGACTCTTATCTACTTATTTTGTCGTTTTGTTTTCCTTGAGACACTTACCTCGATATTTTTCTCGCGCATAAGAAAATGATCCGCCACGTGGACCGGTAAGATGTTGGCCAGCAGTTTACGATTGTAAGCCTGCAGATGTTCCATGTCTTCCTTCTCTTCCGTCGCCTGCAGCTTCCAGATAAAGTCGAGCCGGCGCGTTATCTCCGTCTGCTGGCTGTGCATGATCTGACCGATGACGAACACCACCAGGAATGCTACATCGATCAGAAATCTTTCCGTCGTAAGAAACCTACGCAAGGAGTGTGTGTGTGTGGAAATTGGAATTAGTTTAAAATTGTAACGACACGTGTAAGAGAAGGAAATTATCTCGGTACTGTGTTTAGCGCCATCTATCGGGGAGTAGCAAAAGCTTTTCAATTCGCTTCTTTTTGGACGGTGACTTCAATGAATTGACTTAAAATATTTAAAAAATATAGAAACATGTGTTTGTCGTGCCAAAGTTGCTTTCTATCTTGTTCTTAAATATCTACATTATAAAAAAATTTCCCGTAATGTACAAATTTCCTAAAATCCTTTGAAAATTGGTTTGAAGGATACAATAAACTCCGAAAATTCAATTACACCAATTAAAACCACACAAATACCACAATCATTAACAACATATTATTTTAACATTCAATTATTAATCCCAGATTATTTAACGTTCTTTGTGCTGAATTTAACTGAAAAGTGTTCAAATTAATGATATCCACTAGTTTGAAATAGTGCAAATTGAATAAATACGGCGTGATGAATTCGCTTCACATTTCCCCAGCGATGCAACTAAGCGACATAGCTAATTGAGCCATAATCCTACTAATGGGTGTATTACGATCACTCTATTGTTGCATCCTCCCTTCCTCCACATTCCCACGGCTCGCTCGTACAACTCAATCCTTCGCCGTTCTGGGTTTGCGTTCGCGTACGTGCAATGCATCGCAAATGTGTTCGCAGATACACCAATCTGCAGGCAGGAACAACTGTTCGCAAGTAAATTAGCTTTCCGGCTTGTTTGTGGTCGTGTTCTGGTTGCGGTCAAACTGCCGCGGTGCAATTAGTAACTGATGAGCGTATTCTCAGCCATTCCCAATAATCCTCCACTTGTAGGATGGATAAGAGTAAGAGTTTGAGGTAAAATTGGCGCACAATGAATTGAAACGTTTAATACGGGATCGTCCAATTCATGTTTTAATGTTGGGAAACTTTAGAATTGATTTGAAAATTGAAAGAATTGAAAATCTGTTTTAGAATTCAATATATAGAAACCTCAAATTCTAACATTAAGACATTCTAAATTAAGTCATATCCGACCAAAGTGAATAATGTTTTTCCGCTAGCAATCGGCAGCCTGATGATGATTATAAAACAGGAAATGTGGGATTTCAACATTTTTCCAAACTTTCGCACGAAGAACGTACCTCAGCATAACCGGAAACTATGAAACTCTCTGTGCATACAAAAGATAAATCGCAAAAAAAGGCAGATCGCTCCTAAATCGCTCCAAGGAACAGACAAAATTAATGAATCACTTCCGATACGGCGGACAATATTGATACGGGCGGGGCAGCCCTGGTGGTTCGGAGTGCTTGCGAGAAACTTTTCTCTCCAAGGGTGATTAACAAGCTGAAAGGTGAATTTTTTAAAGTCATTTTCCTCATTTGCTCCCAACTTTCCCCCTTACTTCGCACCGTCCGTGCACCATCGATTGCTCGATTGGCGACTAATGCCGATGGTAGAATTGATGGTCACCGAAGTGGAAGCAATGGTTGTTATATCCACATTATTAAGTTGATCGGGAAGTTTTTAATCCTCGCCGTGCGGTATAGCGTAACAAAGGGGGAAGTTACACAGGGGTCAGACAACGGGAAAGGATGCGCCAGGAAAAAAAGGAATTCTCAGGGCGTAAAAAAAAGAAACAAAATTCGGTAAAAAACATTCTGCTCCATCTCATCCGTTTCGTGATTATGCCGGCGGAGTGTAAGGTAAAGTTTATCGAAATGCCAACATCGTCGTGATCGTGCGGAGAAGAACGTGCGAGTTGGTGAATGATTGGGAAGTTAAAGTTTAAGCAGTGGAAAAGAAGAGATAATCTTGCGCACCTTGGGCGGCAGTTGAAAGAGTTTTGTTTGTAATTATGATTTAATTCTAATCCTTGCTGATCGATCCCGCTGGCTTTGGTGTTTGAATTATGCAGTTTGAACCGAATGCTGAATAATGAGGTTCAAGTAAAAGTTTTTCTTGCATAGTTTGCAGGGTGATACGCCGAAGAAAAAGCGATTAGTAGGTTTACTCGAAGCTTTTATGGAATTAAAAACTAATGATTCGAGCTTATTGGAAATATTTTGTCAATTTGTTTTTTTTTGTTATTTTTTTATAGGTTTGAGCAAATTCGTCTCGAATAGAATCTGTTTTGGAATCATAGTCCAAAACATCAAACTCAGATTTGTTACCTATAAAGTGGAAGATTTACTCAAAATTACATATTGGTATTTAACACGGTTTGAAGTATAAACTTTAACGTGCAATTATATTGAAATTGACGTCATTTTTACATATTGGAATTGGAATGTAAATGAATAGTGACACCAGGAGATAGTATCGAATCATTAAAATGTGATTATAGAAATGAACTGTAGCTCAAAGCCGACTGGGCTGCTGAACACGATTACGGTGAATCCATTTAATATATTTTTCATTGAAAAATTACACCACAGAAATAAATCCCGCAGCACATTTCTTGAAATAATGCTATGTTGCAAAAAAAATAAATTGTACCGACAAACGCCCTTTTGTATTGGGAATTACCGGCGGCGAGCTTTCCACAGTACAAGACTTGTTGCTAGAGTTCACCGGAAGGTGAAAGACGGGAAAATCCCGTTCTTGTTACATTTCGACAGAAAGCAACCCTGCCAGTGCACTCCGTACTATGCACAAAACCGCGCTGACACAACAACATATTATGCGATTTAAATTAATAATGTGTCCAATCGGTACGTTTTCATACTTATTCAACTGCACACATTCAATTTCCGATTTTCCCGAATCGTACACTGGAAATGTAAATTCGATTTGCGGTAAACCACATCGATACATTACCGTACTTCCGCTACGTGTACGTGCACGTGTAGTGGTACAGTTTTGGAAGAAGAATTGAAATGTTACCATCACACTTACCATGGTTCGCAGTGACGCTCGAAGATGAGTGCCAGCACGATGACGGATGTAACGTACAGCACGAGTATGACAATAAGCAGCAGGATTTTGAATAGAATTTTAATAAACTGATGCACCGCACAGGTTAGTAAGGCAAGCAAGGTAAGCAATAGCAGAATCTGCAGAAGAAAAAAAGGGGAAAGATTCTTGAATTATTCAGAGAACTTATTCAGAGCGTCTGTCAGATGTGAACACTCACATTGATAATTTTTGACTCCTTACAATTACTAGGCCGCACGAGCGGGTACTCGTCGTAAAGCGAAAGATAGAAAATTAAAGTCTGTGAAGGAAAAATGAATAAAGGCATAACTTCAGGAGCTCCGTTGAGCATAGATAAACAACCGGATCTTACCAGTTTGTAGTAAGATAAACATATCACAGTAATGACGACGCAGAGCGATATCACTTGAGCTATTTCACGGTGGCCGTGAATTTTTTGTGACAATGCACGAAAGAATGTGGACACTTTCTGTAATTGGAAGATGAGACGAGATCGAATTATAGCTTTGTAGAATTTTCAACTGTTTGCCACTCTGTGGTTTTACCATATCTTCCCGCGTGAACACCGGAACGCAGGATACTAACAGAGTAAGGGACAGGATCCCATACACCCAGTAGCTGTAGTGATCCCTGTAAATAGAAACGTTAGTGTGGTGTGATTCCAACAATTCCCAGTCAAACCGGAGAGATCGATACCTACATTGAAAACACTAACACCTGTATCGCCATGATGCCCAGAAAGATTATGATGCTGCAGTAGAAGTAGACGTTCAGCATCGGATCCGGCTCGAGACAATACTTTCGCTCAATGTCATCCTTGATAAACGTCAGATGGAACCGCTTGCAGTGATCGAGACGTAACCGATCGATACTCCGTGCGTCAATCGCTTTGATGAGATACTCGTTGACCTCCTCCTCGGTACTTTTCGGTTCGGTTTTATCATTGAAACCCATCTTCGACCAGTGGCCCATCATGCGCAACTCCTTGGAAATATTCCCATTAACGGACGATGATTGCTTGGACATGGTGTGCTGTAAAAGTAATTCGTTAACTACCGGAACGGAACTAAATTTTTCCACACACACACACTTACCGGACGGTAGGATGCATCCTTCGGTACGATCAGATACGTTTGGATCTGATGATCCTTTAGATAGCTGTTCCGATCCGCTCCACGACCTTCTTCCACATCGTAATGATCACCGAGACAGCGGAGCGTTTCCTTGGTAATGTGAACCCGGCCCGGCACACCGCCACTCTCCATGTAGTTGGCGAGCGTAACATCGTTTGACCACACATCGAACTGCCACTTTCTTAGCCCGAGCACTCCACAATGGACACGCCCCGTGTGGATCCCGACACGCATGTTCACATTGACCGCCATCACTTCACGCACCAGGGCAATTGCATCGATCATGTCCAGACCCATCTCAACCGCACACAGTGCGTGATCGGGCCGAGCTTCTGGGAGTCCCGAGACGCAGTAGTAACAATCTCCGAGTAGCTTGATGCGCAAACAGTGATGTTCTTGCGCCAAACGATCGAACCGTGCGAAGAGCTCGTTCAGAAGGCGTACCAACTCCTCGGCTGTGCACTGATCGCTTAGACTGGTGAAACCACAGATGTCCGCAAACAGTATGCTCACGTTCTCGTGACGCTGGATGTAGATTTTGTGGAACTGAGCCTCCCGGGGTTGGCCGGCAATATCGTTCTTCATCTCCATGGCGACGTGCCGTGGAAGCACGGACAGAAGCAATTGTTCTTGCTTTTGATTTTCGCGCTGTATCTTGAGACGTGCTTCGACACACTGGCGAGTTTCCATGAATGCTTTCCGTTGGGATTTTTCCTTAGGCCAGTGCAGCAGTATACCGGTCGTGTTTGTGCAGGCCAGTGTGATTAGATCACAGTACAACTAGTCGATCGAGAAAGAGATGAATGAAGTGAGCTACCAGAAATAAGCAGAACATCTCATAACCTACCACATCCATGTCGTCGGACTCGTTCATGTAGAACATTAGCACGATGTGCGAAATGGACAGTAAACTACCACCGACAACGGCTTCCCGCAGTCGTATCGGCAGCATCGTGTAAATGATGTAGATGGCAATAACCGTACATCCTCCGGACGAAGTGAATTTTCTGCCAAAAACAGGAATAGTTTGAATGTTTCGTAAAACCATGTAAATAAATCTTGAAGATTTTCTCCTTCCTATGCTTATTATTATTAACCCATACTTACTTGGCCGAGGTGGTAAAGCTGAAGCACACGTCTAGCACGAGCAACGTCACCATAATGACGTACGACACCTGGAACAGGTAGATCTCGTTGATGCGCTGCTTGTAAAGACACATCAGCAGCAGCGCGTACACGGTCGCACACACGCCGAGCACGATGATCTGGGTCATGTTGTCCTTCAGCAGCGTAAAGTAATCGCGATTGCACAGCGGAATTTCGCCATCCTCCGAGTAATCGCTACTGACATTGGCCGGCAGGACCTGGGGCGTCGTGAACGTACTGCTAACCGAGCCGTACGCTTCACTTCCGGCGTCAAGCTCGCGAGCAGTCTCGGTAGTGGTGAACTTCCGCCTACTGTCTACACCATCCAGCTCGTTGTGCTTATCGTGCACCGTACCGTCAGCTGCACTTTCTGCGACGTAGCTGCTGTCATGCTTGCCGGACTCCACATTGTTTCTGGAGCGGATAGAACGAATGGGATAATGGATGTATGAAAAAAAGAGTAGTGCATGATCTAAAGAGAACGGGTATTGAAGGGACGTCTAGAATTAGAGTGACGGTACATGATGAGGTGTCTATCCTCGCCATGCTCTCGTACAACAATGCGTATTTTTTTTCTTCTCTACGGATTCGTACGGATTCCTCGATTATGTCATTCACATCATAAGGTACGTATTGAAGTAGGGTTTTAAAGCGTACCGCACGCTAAAATGTGTAGAATCATGCTTCCGAAGCGTCGGGCAAGAACAACGCAATGGACTCGATTATTATGTCACGTGTAACAGTCCACGGGTTGTGGATTGTGGTGTAATAATGGATGGACACACTCCAAAAAAGGTTTAATGCTATGCTGACGCCGGCTATGAAGAAGGCACGCCCGAGTAGATTAGAGTAACTGGTTTAGGGAACATCCATTAATTACGTAACGCTTTTAGAGAGGGAGTTCTTTGTTGTACTCCTTCTACAACCTTTACAGATTGAGATAGATTTTGAGACAGATGAGACAGAATTCGTAGCAAATGACGATAAAATTAAAATGAACATAATTAAAGAGCATTTAAAGACACTCTGGCACATTCAAGACATTAGGTCCAAACAAAACACACGGGAGCATGTGCAGTTTTCTATCCATTTTTTCTAAAATTTACAGTAAGAAAGGGGGAATAATAGAAGATCTAAAGGGGAATAATAGAATTTTTACCTTATGGTAGATGGTGAGCTAAACCTGACTAGGTCGAAGTAAGAAGAGACCTTGACAGAAGATCGAATAGATTGAACGAAATACTAAACTAGTAGCTAGTTCGCTTGAAAGTATATCAGTTACGTACAACTGTGAAATAAATTTGACATCTTTGAGTACACACCAAGTTCACCAAGAGTGGAATGAATTGTTCTCCATGATGGGGTATACATTTTTGCGTTACGTAATTAGTAGATGCTCCCTTGCCACAGCGATTACGGTGAAACCACCGCCAATAAAGTGAAATGAAATACACGAAAGATGAGAAAGATGTTCACCACTTTTTACGATTATTACTTCTGACCGGTGTGCATCCTTTATCACTCCTACACCCCCACCTACCTTCCTTCCCCATTCCACTCAGGTGAAATACATAAACCGCCCGCATCATGTGATCAATTAGGTCTCATTGGGAATGATGAAGCATCAGCCGGAGAAGTGTTATCGTAGCGTGCCGAGATAAAGCCCATTATCCGTATGCACACTCGCTTTGTCCGCGCGGGACAGCACGTACGGGATCCACTTAAGGACACTTCATTTTGCGTACAAACGGAAGCAACATGTTGTGCTTCGTTTGCGGTGACAACAAGAGAAAAGTATCGTCGACGAAGATGGCAACTATGCCACCGTTTATCAAGATTAATTACAACAATTTTGGTCATAATTTTGTACACTCCGACCCGGACCTGGTATGGTATGGGAGAGGTACAGAGATCCTACGGCTACGATCTTACGCGCAAGAAAGTGTTTTGGGGGTGATTTTGGTTTTTCCTTTATCCATTTTCCCAGCTACTAAAGCAACTGAAACCGCGCTAATTAAGACGAAACCAGCAGAAGCAGCTGCTGGTTGGTTACGGTGGCGTTAAATGTGACCGGGAGAGTTAATCCCACCAGACTGGCCGTTTTCGGGAGACAGTAATCGGTATTTATTGTCAACCGTCAGTGTCCTTTGCCAGAAACTCCTTTTTAAGTTTTATGCCTATAAAGGGAAATGTTGGTGTTTAATTTTATTTGGACGATAAGTATCCGGGTGAAAGTTTCTGCCCCAACTTTAAACTTCAGCGGGGTGAAGGCTTCTTAGATGGGAGTGCCTAGAGTTCAATTACTTTAAAACATGTCTATAATTCATGATTGAAGCAATTTTAGATGAACTCAGGTTGTTTGAAGCGGGCATTTTTTTCTGAGAATGTTACCGTACTTTGAGATTTTGCTGAAAATAATGCTGATGGGTGAAAGATGGAAAATTTGAAAATTTTCTTCAATCTCTCCAGTGCCACTATGAGACTGAAGAACAGGTTTAGTTTGAACCTGGACTGAGGTTCCATCGATTGACTGGGCGGATTAACCTGAGGGAACATTGTTTTCAGGGCCATCTCCCATCTCGATTAAAGACTCTCAGGAGTTTTGTTTAACACAAAACTAACAGAGCAAATCCTTGCCATTTCTAGTTCGACAGAGAAAAAAGCTAAAACTTATAATTGAAGCTGATGCAGTAAACCGTGCTGTACTGCCTGAGCACTTCAGTTTCATTGTCAAAGATAGTTAGGATCCAACGATCTTCACCCAAGGGCTGTACTGGGTAATTTTTGGAACGACCACCAATATTACATTGGTGGTTGATCCTCTGAGAAAGGCATCTGAATTTTTAACGAAAGACGACTGAAATCTTCTTTTAATTGAGGCAGCCATGTACCGTTTTCATTTTTCTACGCCCTATTAATAATACTAGCCAGCCCCCCGGAGCACTACTTCGTTTTTACAGATGGCCTTAGTGCTGTTAAGAACACTGGCTTTTTAGAGGCAAGACTGTAAGTTGTCTTAAAAATTATTAAGATGCTAGACATTGATGTTTAATAAGGCGCTTCGTATTTCGCTAATTTGCGTCCCTTCTCATTTGCAGAATTCTTGTTAATGAGAAGGCAGACGTTCTGGCCGAAACAGGCGTCAAAAAGGGCGCTTTTTACGAAAGATCTATCCCTCAACCCATGAATTCTTCCTTTCCCTCAACATCAACATGGCTGCTTCGTGGGAAGCGGATAAATTCAAACGATTCCTATTTTCGATCTCTCTGCAAGTATGCCTGCGGCCTTGGTTTGGTGGGCTCTCTGTAGATCTTGGATGTATCAGAATAATTACTCGGTTCATGTCGAATAATTTTTGTTCGAATGTACATGTACTGTGCACAATTTTAGCTGCGGTAAAACACAGTAGAATTTGACTGGAAGACTTCTGGAGGGAGCTCAAGTTTATGAGGCTCAAGTTTGTGAGGCTTTCCCTTAATGTTGATGATCAAATATCCTTCCCTTTCACTTAATTTTCCTTTGCCATATTTGTTTAGAGTGTCATATACATTTCGATGACTAAGCAGTAGCCTTCTAAGAGAGTGTCAAAGACTCGTCTCAGATCAAGCGTGAGCAAACATCCGACAGCAAGATCTCAAGTGAACTATTAAAACGCAAGAAGTCACTAGACACCATACAGCACAAATGATGCAGACAATACAGCATATTCCGTCATTTTTAAAAATTTCAAACCTGTTATCAGTGTGTAAGTATTCAGAAAATTATGTTCTGAATTGTTCCCTTGATTCTACGGTTTAGAATAAGCTTTATTTATGGCAAAAAAAAAAAAACAATTCACCCGCTGGTGAATTTGCTTTATACAAAAGCCATACACATTGCCAACCTTACCAAATTAATCCGGCTTTCGTGTTGTTTTGAACAACACATTCTACCCATATTGTCTTGCATTATCATTCACAGCTCCAGACCACCGGCTTTTTTTTCCACACTAGCCGTATTTAGCCAAGTTCCACCCGGCAGCCAACAAAGCACTGATTATCTGGCTGAACCGAAGCTGCCCGAGCGGTACAGTACGGTCAAATACACACAGTGATCCCGGTGGCGATCAACTTGCAAACATTTTTTCAACTTCGCTTTCATTCCATTGTTAATGGGAATTTGATGGGCTTCGCGTTAACCGCACACACTCACAAAAAGAAGTAGTAGAACGAATCCCCCCCGACTTTCGATTGGGTTTGTTTTAAAGTAGAAATTGGATCCGCTACTAAAGCTCTTATCACAATTGCACAACAAATGGCGAAAAAAGCTTCGTGTGCTTTATTTATCTTTACGTTTGTCGCTTAAACTCTACGGTACAATCGTATTGCCACATTAAAGCCAATCAGAAGCCAATTTCTTTGGGTTTCGAACCTTTTCAAATCACCCGTTCCGAGGAACGAAGACAAATGAAATGCCTGCCCTTTTTTGGTGCTGAGAGAACCAAACGTGAGCTTTTCCATTTATCTCGTTGTAAAAGCAAATGACGGTCTTTTCTACACGTGTCTGCTGGCTGAAAGTGGATGCTTCACCCGCGCTGTATTCATGGTTTCGTGGAAAATGTTTGCTAGCTGGGCATGGGTCTCAATCTCTTTCTCTACCCAGCCACTGTATGAAGGGAAAATTCAATTTACACATCAGTTTAGCGCAATTGATTGCTAAGCTTCTTGCCACCCGTCGAGTGTATGAAGGTGGATCAACATTCATATTATAATCGGAATAGAATTGCTAGCTTTTGTAGCAAGTTTATAGAAAGTCCTTTTGAAGTGATATTTCATATTGACTTCTTATTTTTTAGTAACATTTTAATAGCTGAACCAATCTGCGTGTTCTCAAAATAAGCTGTAGAGAGGTGGAGCTTTTGGTTTGATCTCTCTTTTATCATGCTCTGCTGTCCTTCTGCCGAGCCGCTTTATGCTAAATAATTTGATTTATGTACAGATATTTATCTCCACTAGCGTTATCGTCCTTTTTTATTTTTTTTTTGTGTTGCCCAGCCCGCTTGGTTTACTCACCTATGATTTGCATGTCCTCGAGACCATCGTTTGTCCCTTCTGCTTTCACCGGCAACAGGTACCACGCCGATAGGTTCCGATTGTCCGACAGTCCATCGTCTTCTCGTCCTTCGCAAACCGGCTTCTTCCTGTCCGACATGACTCGTCCACTCGTCGACCAGTTCCACGAAACCTCCATCACCACCTGGGTCATCCTTTTCGTTGCCATGGTAGCCACTGTGTCCTTCCGCAATATTTTCGCTTCCTGCTTGTCGGTTCGGTGTCGTTACGCTTTGCTCGTCATACTTTCGATCCGGTGGTACTACCTCTTCGGATCGGTTTCTTTCGAGTGGCTCTTCGTAGCTAGCGCTACCATTACCGAATGCAATCGCTGCCAACGTAGTGCCGTTGAACGTTGGGTCTGCGAAAGTGAACGAAAGGAGAGGCAGATGGGGGCATAAATCGATTGAAGGAAGTAAAATGGACACAGACCAGCCATGTCACGGTGGGCATTCGGTTCAGTGCTCGGTTTGAGTGTTCGTAGAAGATTAGCTAAACGGAAGTTAATGCAGGACATTATTTGATGTCTGTTGCAGGATCGAAACGTTGTTGTGATGGGTGTTTTTTCCCATCGATTGGAGAATATGAAAATAATATTTATCGCTCCTCTTGCATCACGAACTTTGTAGAAATCGAGAATCGAAATTTAATTTCCGCGAATTTAAATATGAAACTACATCATTGCAACATCAGTTTCATTGCTTCATCATAACAATAAAGGGTACATTCCACAAACTCCGACCAATAATGTTCGCGGAATTAATTTCAAAACTGTAACATGTTTTCTGCTGAATTAAATACGCTGTAAAAAAGTTTGTTTGTGTATGTTACTGATCATGATGATGGCGATTATTTTTTATCACAAAGCTAAATACTCCCAGTCCATGTCAGCCATAACGCTCGTTTGGATGTGTTTGCACTCAGTTAATCCTTCTCTACCACCTCCATTAATGTGTCATGCTGTGTAACGCTCACCACTCGACCATCAGTGAGTTGTTCTATCCGCATGCCATACACGTGTTCTCGTTGTGCTTAGCGTGCTGAATTATGTTGACTGTGCGCGAGGGAGAAAATACTTTCCAATCGGATCAAAACGCTTCATCAAACCGGACTCCGCACGCTGTGTAGCGCTGTGTGTGTTTTACTAGCTTCAACGGATAGGAAGCGCTCGGAACCTACCCATGTACGACAAATCCGACAGCCACATTACCACTAGGTTCCATTGTGGTAGCAAGCATCTTCCAACCAAGCACCCCCTATTCGGACCATCATTATCTAGCTATGCTTACCTTGACCGATGTGTACACCGTCCAGGGGTGACTCGTAGCAGCTTTCCAGCGACTGTTGCAGGATGAACGTAAACACTAGATGTATTAGCGCTAAGATAAATATTAATCCTAACAGAAGCCACACGATGTGTACCGCATTGCTTTGATTCATGCGAAGAAAGTACCGCTGGTACAGCATTTCCACCTAAGGAGAAGAGTGAGACAGAGCAAATAGAAAGCACACACATACAGTGTTATTCAGCTGGCAGAAAACATCAGGGCGAAAATCTCATTAGTTTGTCGCCATTAGGGTAGCCCCAGCCGAACCCAGAACGTTCCCAGGTTGTTGTGTTTGGTGTAATTTGACGTTGAAAGTATATTAGTAGCGGCAACTGACAGCACTTGTGTAAGGATATCGCGCTTCCATCTCCGACTAATGGTGACGACAGATTACTGCCTGCAAACTTCCACCATTGGACGGTGTTGCGATAGTTTTCTTTTTTTGCTGCACGGACTCACACGACAAGCCGTTCAACTTCCTCTCATGACATGCATTCACTACGACACAGGGTAGGAAAAAAAGAAAAAGAACGGTTTGATTGTGTTGATTATTACAAGCTTTTTGCTTGATCACTTAAGGAAGTGATTGAGCGCTGATTGCAGACCGAGTCCGGGGAGAGTTGTTGACGATTGGCTAGCGATCGGGCGGTATACAATGCAGCATGATTTCCGCTGGGAGGAAAATTTATGATTGAAATGTGATTGCTGGTGGGAGTATAGCGCTTGGAGAATTGGATAAAGTGTAACAAACCACAAAGAAAACAAAACGTTGGTTTGCGAAGAAGAAGTAATGGAAAAAAGTCTGAAACGATTAAAGCGAAGATTCTGTCTTCAAGCTTTTCCCTAACGTTAAGCTTATAGACATTAAAATATTAAACACAGTTTAAGGATGCTCTACTTACTTCGCTAAAGATCTCAAACATCAGCAAAAGTAGCATCATTTACCCTTTTTGAAAGTTTAATTAATATTGCATTTAACATTTCGATTTTAAACCCGATCGTAGCACAAAACACTGGCTCCTCGATGGCTTTGAAATGTGCAAACACATTTTAAACGATAAGTTTCCAGAAATCACGAACGAGTTGATTATTCTAGCGAACAAAGTTGCAGAATTCCTGGAAAACTTTCTCCGCAAACCGTGCGCTTGAAGCAACCCGCACGATAGAAGCGGAAACAATTCGATCGCTTTAAAGTGATTGTGAAAGAAGCTTGAACAGTATGACGTCATTAGAACTGTTGTAAGCTGAATCGTTGATAGTGAAAGATTACTGATACGGATGCGGTAATTAATTGCCCACTACCAGTTCATTGTCTTTCCGTTTGTGTAGAATTTATGCTCTGTAGATTTCAATTGATATGGGCGAAGACTCTAGACGTGGCAATCTGTAGGAAACTGTTTAACAAAATGCGATGATGCGATATACTCATTTGTTAAAACAAAAGAGCCCTCTGTTTTGAGACTCTTCCGGTTTTTTGTGAATGAAGTTTGAATTGGTGAATGGATAATCGTTATTGTTATTAGCACTCATTTGTCGGCACAAGTGGGTCATATCACCCACCGTCGGGTCTACGTGTCAGCAATATGTCGTGTAATAAACATTTCTACTACTCAGCACTGATTTCTTGCCCGCACATTAGTGTGAATGATGTGGCACAAACTGGTGCACAGTAATGACGCAACCACGGTAACAACATAATTGAATCAAATTAACTTCCATTTGTTTCCTTTGTCGGAAAATATTTCACGCCCAAGCTGGGTGCAACACCACCCCTCAGAGAGAGATAGATTGTTTCAAGTCTTCATTTGTGAAAGTAATGATGTCTTAGGTGAAGATAAAAAAGGTGAGCATTTACTGCTTATTGCGAAAGGTTGTCTGGGTAAGGAACTGAATTGTTGAAAAGGTATCGGCATATATTTCAGAAATTTCTAATATTTGTAGTTAGTTGGATGTAAGTGGAAATAGTGGAACTAAAGGTAAATATTTTAAAGTGGAGCTTAAATTATTAATTGAAGATTTAGCTTTAGATTAGAAAATTGATCAAAATTAAGGACACTTACATAAATGAAAGATTAAATACAATATTTTATTTAAAAGTTTGTTAAATTTGTATAAATGACCTAATAAAAATTGACTGTATACATTAAAACCTGAATACTACACTGTAAACTTATTCAGAATACAAATAAATTTAAGTTTAATAGGATGGTTCTCCTTACGTTTCTCCTCCTCCTTTTATTCCGAATCAACAGCATACATTAAGTAGTAAGTTCTACAAATTCGAATAATGTAATTTATCTTGCGCTACAATTACTTTCCCAAGTTCACCTGGAGAGGTAAACTCTAACTCTTACCGAAATCTACAGTAGCTGCACCTACAACATCAAGTTGCGTCGTCAAAGACTTAAGGCTAAAGTAGCAAACAGTTACAACTAACAAATTTCAATCGAGAACGCCCCACAAACACGGTTCACTTTCCTTACCAACACCGGTAAAGACTTGAAACCGCCGGATAAATATTCCCGGACGACTGAAAGTGCTTTCCACGCTTTCTTAGCAAACCGATCCCCTTTATGCTTTCCATTTACCTTTAATCCATCCACTTGCAGACTAAAACATGGCAAAACTTCAACAACAACTAAAAAAACCCTCCGCTCAGTGCCGGTGAAAAACTTTCATTTGCCAGGTAAGTTTTGCCACCAGCAAACAACGGCGTTGGTTGTTGTGCGATTTGTGTTGCGTCCAGTTTAGCGAAGTCTTTTTTGACTTGTTTATCTTTTGCAAGAATGTACCGCACTCGTGGTGGGGTGCATGCAAAAACAAGCATTTCACGGTAAGGGTGAAAAGTGATTACATTTAGTACTTTGAGGCAATAAATGGTTAAAAGCACGAAATACCTGCCAGCCAATCACAAATTGTTGGCTGTAAAAATTTGTGATTTTGCTCATAAATAGAGAAAGGTGAAGGAAAAGTGTAAGTTGATGAAAAGGGGTTGTTTGTTTCATTATTAAACCAAATGGGTTCGGACCGTTTGACGAAAAATAATATTTTTACAAACATTCCCTGCACAGGGCCGTGCACCCGTTGGCTTGCTCCACTTGCTGTTTGGTTGTGAATTTTTGGCTGGCAATAAAAAGCAACGAGTATAACCAATCAAAAAGCCCAAAAGCCACTGTCAGACGGCATCCAAATCCCGATGAAGATGCATTAAAAATTGATAAAAGAGTAAAACAAAAACAACGACAAAAATGCCAGACATTTTACCCTTTCGACGGCTTTGACTCGTACCGTCCGAATGGTCGGTCAGTTTGATGAAATATTTTAAAACACATCGTCAGAATAGTGTCCTACCGAGTAGTGATAGGGGTTGCAAAATTGAAAGGGAAAATATTTGCTTTTCATTCGACTAACTATGGGTTCGGATAAAGTTAACCTTTTTCTGCGGACATGCGGACCCCTTCTAGCGACCCATTTGCAGAACAGAATGCGTGTGGGTAGCATGAAACAATATATTGCATTTTATTTTTATTTTATTTTTTTTTTGGGACAAAACCTTTCAATTCTCTTGTAGAACGTACGTATCACAGCTATTTTAACACAACCCGTAGCTGTGGAATGTTTGTGCCTTGTGCAACACCCCCTTTGCCAGGCACTTGTTGCTCGTTTTTGCGGACATTTTCATCTCGCCAAATTTTCTGCTCAAAATTGGGTCAACCGATTTGCCTACCGTCGGCACTGCTTACCGCTGCCTTACTTTCACGAAGGTTGAACGGTGAACCACTCTTCCGGGAAATGGTTCACCCAGTCGCCGATGGGAACAGTCGCCTTTTGTCAATAATTTATTACAACGCAGCAGTGATTCTGAGTGATCCCGACATCGGTCAACAGTGTGATGGGAATGGTTTTTGAAAGCATAACTTTGAAAGCATGCGCACATTTTCACATTCACTGGGGAAGGGAAGAGATGGATCGAAAGCAGCAGGGAAATTTTCGAGCGGAATTTGTTTGGTTGTACGTAGAATCTTAGTTAATTATAAGATGTTGATTTTATATAGAAATTGTATTTTATATAGAAGAGTATTTTATAGTGGAATTGTATTTAACAAAAATTAACAAAATAAAATTTAAATTCTATAATTCTTTACAAACAAATAACACTAATTGAAGAGTAAATTGAAGGTAAATTGAATTGAATTGATAAAGAATCAAACACAGCCGATTCGAGTGCAGTCCAAGTGTTACAGATTTCTGCATCATTGCATTTGTATTTGAGCCCGTACCCGATCAGTTGCGAGCAACAGGCACTTTCATTAAAGCAAGGTCACTACCTTCACTCGAAAGAAAACAGGACAGAGTCGATTTTCACTGATTGCAGCCTTGGTTGCTTGCTTACCTAAACTTGTTCATTAATGAACCGCCTGGCAATGATGACTACATTGCCCATGGAACGAAACATGCCGCCAGTTTCGATGGGCAGTCATTAAGCCAAAGCACATACCATCCATTCTCGTCTGCACGGTTGCAAATGACCTTTTTCACCGTAGACCGTCGCGTAGTTGCATAGCAGTAGTAGTGAGGAAGGAAATTTGCCGTAATTATTTTGCACCTTTTCTTGGGAGCTTTCGAGGCGCGAACGATGGAGGCGCCTGGTACGCTGTAACTGACACTAATTGTGCGTAGCAGCTAGTGCTGATAATTGCAGGTAACGAGTGTTGCTGGTGTATAATAATTCCATGTAAATATTGGTTACTTCCTTTGCGTTCAGATTGTGCACCTTGTTTCACCATGGTTTATGGCGTCTTGTCGATTTATAATGTGTCAAGGGTTAATTTCATGAAAATACACAAATTAATTATAATTTACAATTACAACTTTTTGTTCAAATTACTTGTTGTGTTGCGGAAAATTACCTCATACTACTGATTATCTTCCTACTTGGATAAATCAAGTCTGGTAAGCCAGTTAAGGCTGCTGTGACTTAGTGAGTCATTAAGTCGAAGAGCAGAAGCAACATTTCTCTTCTCCCTCCTCTCAATGGCTCTCAGTCGATGAGAGGACTATTTATTAAATTGTGTCTTTCCTTCAGCTCTGCACACGCCCTCATATCGACCATTCCATGTAAAAACCTCTCCAAAGCACAGCTTATTTCGTTATCCACTCCAAATACTACTCCACTACAGCTCCTTCAGCGAAGAAAGCAGCTCAAACAATAGACAAGTGCTGCAATCCGGGCGGCAAACACCCGGACAACCATTACAAATACGCCCAATTTTATGATGTGACAAAGACGGTAACGACGTCACACAAGCCGGACGATGGACGAGCAAAATTCCTCCACGAAACGGAACGCCAAAACGAGAAAACATTAAGATGTAGTACCGGACCGACGGCAACCGTAAGATTGTTACGGTCCACTCCAGGTCCTTCCAGCGTTTCCGGTTTCCAGCCCGGCTCCTGACTACCTCCCGAAACCACGCAAGTTTACCGATTTTCCCAGCAATCACTTGGGCGCAAAAATAACGAGCATCAATTTACTTCCCACCCTGTGAAGAAAACCCACCCGAAAGGCATGGCCGGAACGAAAACCCCCGGGCAAACCCTCCCGGTACTGTTTTGTATGTGTTCGCCAGGCGTTTTATTTTTTTGTTTGTTGTCGGCCTCTGCTTTGTCGCCTATTTTCTTACAGTTTACTGGAAGGCAAGGATCTGCTGCCGGTGCATGACAGAAATTCTGCACCCAAGGGACATTTTTCCGGGCCCGGTACGCAAACTTGCACGGTCGAGTAGGAGAGAACTAACAGAAATGGAAAATGATAAATATAAGGCTTCGCCGGAATGTGCTAGCAACAGGATAACAGGCTCCCCGTTTTTGGGAGGTTCTATGCTGGGCGTAAAAATTCACAAGCAAAGGGACAGTTCACGAGACCAGCAGGAAGACAGCAAAGAATCCGTTCTCCAGTGTAAGTTGTTCCTGTTGCGTATTTATTTCGTCTTGTGCCTTTTTTTTGTTTTCCCCTACCCGTCAGAGGTTTTTATTGTCGTAAGCTTTGGTTCTCTTTTTTTTCAACCAAAAACCGTTGCAATGTAGCGAATGTGGTCATTTTTTATCATGTGGTTAAAGCTGATACCATCCAATTTACATCTCGGCATGGAAAAGAAACGAGACATCAGGGGGATATAAAAATGTAAGAAGTATTGTGCGGGAAATGAAATTCTCACAAGAACAAAGACACATTGTAAGGCATATTCGTGTCTTGAAACCATTTACAAGCGTATTTTGAAAGAAAATCTCCTGTTTTTTTTCTCTTGATAACTGCCTCATAACCTAAGTCTGTTAACTCTTGGGTCTATGATCCCATAAATTAGGAAGCTTACATGTTAAAATACTTCATAAACAGAGCTCATAACAAGCGATGAATTAGAAGAATTTGCCAAAACATATTATGCAATAGTAATTTATTATTTAAAAATGAATAATAGTTTTCAAGAAAAGCTTATTAAAGGGTTATTTGCATTACTTAAAATGTGAGAAACATCTTTTGAAACACTTTTTTGACGCAGGTGTTCATCATCAACCATCTAAATTGCAATTTTAATTTATTTCAATGCAATAACTTATCTTGAGATATATTTCTAACTGTTTCTCGTATGCATTTTGTAGAGGAATTATCGTATTTTTTCAATCGTAAGTTTTACGCAATTAACTAAGAAACATCCAATGTATTTCTCACATCGGATGCATCAACTGCAGAAACATCCCAACATTAATCCGAAGTAGCAACGTATTATTCAACGTTCCATTCCGGTGCGCCAAAGCTCATTACATGACAGCACGGAATAAATCACGGGCTTATGTGAGGCAGGTGCGTTTGGCCACACAAGAACCAGCGTTTCAGCAAACTAGCAACTGACCATTGGACAACCACCGGTAAGCATCTCACGATCTTAGCTTGAACATAAATTATCAAACCCACGCGAGAACGGGTTTCCGTCCGATGTTACTGGGAACCGAAGGAGCAACAAGCGGAATGTGGTAATGAATTATTTAGAACACAAATCGAACCATAATTCATACTTCTAGATGATGATTTTAGTAAGCAAGAGCTGAACCAATCATACCACCAAGTAATTTCATTCTTGTCTCATATTTCAATGTCTTTCCTGTTCGTTACTGGCTTGTTTGTATGCATTTAAATGATCTTCAATACACTATTTACAGCTTGGATTGACAGCGAGAAAAGCAAGCAAGCAAACGGTGATTCGTGCGATTTTGCTGGCGTTAATAATAACTACAAATGAGTAAAATAAAGCAAAACCAGCCAAGCTGTTGTAAAGTTTCCAAACTCAATTCACGCGCACTGCACGTTGAATGCAATTAGCAGTTACAGCAGCTTTGCATAATGGGAACACTTCTCACTTCGTTACTGTGCTGATGCGTCATTTTGCATCCGATCGGACGTTTCGAAAGAGGGAAGGGCCGGGTTGAAGGTAAGTGGCAGCTACTGATGGTGACGGTGACGTTACTAATGGGTAAGTATATTAAAAACTTTCACGAAAGTTTACTCCTTGTGCGCGCAGCGTGCTGCGAGCCCACCGCTGGATGCATATTTTAACCACCAAGGAACCGAACCACACCGCAAAGGAACGGATGTCGATTGCATAGAGGCCGCTGGTCAACCGTTCTTCTTCAACTTGCTGTTTTGCTTTTGTTGGTAAAATGATGATCTACATACTTTCACTGGTTTGTAAGGTTCATTTGTGAAACTTATGTATTAAATTCTGATTGTAAGAATAACTTTAAATTTTCCAAACGTACCAACACTATGTGTTAAATCAGGTTTTGCATCAGAAGCTCATGTTAATAATATTCAATTGTTCCAAAAACCAGGTTTTATTATTATATTCGAGTTTAGTTTTTATTAAATTGTTTCGAGAATGTTGAGTACTTTTGTTCTTCTTATTCTAATTTGGCTATATTTCGGAATGTTTCAATCTCATTTTTTTTAAATAATTCGTTGCTCTTTAATTGCTCGTGAGGAGATTAGATATTAATTGATTAAATTATGCATTCTATTTTCTAACCATTTCTTATAATATTCCACCGGCTTGCGTTGGATTTTCGTACACTTGTTAAATATACACGCAAGGTACATATAAAAATGTGGGAAAATTCAAGAAGCGTTCCTACGAATTTCAAATTTTTTTTGAAACAAGTTATTTTAATTTCTAGCTGAAGAAATTATCGCCTCATAATTTCCAAGTACAGCCCACTCGATATTTTAAAATTAATAATGTACGTTTTTTGGTTTTGGAATTTCAATTTAGCAAACAAAAAAGCTGGGGGAAATCCGGCAGGATAGCCAGAATCTCCTCATCACTTTGATGTTCAGCTTTTAGGATGTGAATCAGTAAAAAATCTTTTCTTACTTAGCGAAAATTTACTGCTTGTTCGTTAAATGGCTAGTTAGAATTGGAATAAACAGGTTGGATTATTCAAAACTTTTAAAATAAGTGGCTATCAGCTCATTTCCCCATTTTTGCTTTTGTTGTGAAAAAAATTGTTTCATAAAACTTTTACAATTAACTCCTATTCATTTAGTTTGAAAGAATCGTGAATTGAATTGAAAGAAAGAAAGAAACACTTAGTAATGTTGGTGCTTTATCATTTCATAACTCATAACAGCTACAATGACAATATAAAGGCAACAAGCTTAAAATAAAAACTATCCATGAAAAGCCTTTTCTATTTAATCAAGAATTTATCATTGCTCTGCAATAAACATTCACAAACGAAATGAAATCAAACCTGCGACACGTAGTAGCAAGAAAATAACCCCTATGTATGAAAACAACAAAACCCAACCCGGTTTGCTGGTTGCGCATTTAGTTTGATGTTTGTACAACTCGAGTGCAGCTGACGAGCGAAACATACGCACACGCATCCTCAAAAAAAGAAAACAAAATGCAAGAAAGAAATAAAAATCACATATCATCTCACTAGCGTTCCTAAGGCTCTTGAAACATCGTGCCGTAAAGATGCCCCATGGAGATGGTACGGTACACTACAGAATGAATGCAACATCGCACAATGGCAAGCACGAAGTGCACTTACACGTTGTGGCATTTCCTTGCACGATGCACGATCGCTTCGAAGTAGCAGGCAGCAACGAAAAAAAAAGGCAAGCATACTCCACATAATCTCGCACAGATACGCTCGTACGGGATGCAGTCGAGTGTTATTGCCCGAAGAAAAACTCTCGAAAGGACAGCACTGAATCCCCATCGCCCGTGGTAGAAGAATGTACTGCGTGCACTGTTCATGATATGTTTTCTTGCCTCGTTTGCAACTCACACTAGCTGCGTGTATCTGTATCGTCATAAATACTTCGAGCGAGCTTTGTAGCTTTCAACGTTCGGGGCGGAATGTTAAAACGAAAACGTGTGCGAAACGAGCTCGTACGGGTGTGTTGCAACCGATTGCTCACATGTGATTCGAGGGTGTTTTCCCTCTGCAGTTGATCGTTTGATTGAAATGAATGTTTATGGGATAATTTGCAGAATCTTTCCAGAACTCCCCATAGAACTGCAGGAAATATCTCACCTGAATGGTAGCATTATGAAGGAAGGTTCTCCAGAAAGAAAACTGAACCAAATACGTTTCGCAGTTGGCTTTAGCTTGTTGTTAATTGCAAGGAACGAATAATTGTTATTTTGAAACCTACGCTCAGTTTCCAATTCAATCATTTAACGTGTGTGACGCAAATGGTAAAGAAGGCAATTATATAATTCTAAAGCGAACTGAAGAAAAGTAACTCACTCAATTCTAGGAAACTAAGGGAAGCACAGAGTTTACCAAGTTGCTAACAGTTTCTCGAAAAGAAACCGCACTAAAACTGCATAAACTTAACAGTTTGATTTCTCAATTGTTCAACCATTTTTTATCCAAATCTGATATAATGGTTTCCCTTTCTGATATAATGGTTTCCGGATTTGAATCGGATTTGGCTCGGATTTCGCTCGGAAAACGGGAGTCTAATCGGAGCCTAACGGGAGCCTAATCAGAGCCTAACGGGAGCCTACTCAGAGCCTTGGCTTTTGCTCGGATTTGGCTCGGAATTGACTCGGATTTGGTTCGGATTTGGCTCGGATATCACTCGGATGTCGCTCGGATTTGGCTCGTATTTGGCTCGGATTTGGGTAACTCACTAGAAGATTTCCTGTTCTTCGAGTGTGCTATCAGCATTTCCCTCATCGGCGAGGCCCCCTTAGCCGGCGAGGCCCCTTAACCAGCGAGACCCTCATAACCAGTTAAGCCCCGAACGGCCGCTCCCTCCGCTCCTAGGTTGTTCCGCCGCTGTGTGGCGCTACGATGAAAGCTGATGTTTATGGTAATGAATGCTTGCAACAATGCCTTCTTCCTGTGACCTAAAAGCATCATTATCTACAGAGTCGCATTCGTACCGAAGGATAAGAATCTTCCAAAATGTGCCTAGGCCAGAGAATGAATTTTCTTTTTTTTGACTTGATAAAATTTTATTCGCACAGCAGATTTCCGTAAAAAAACGAAAAATGGAAAAAAAAAGTGTCCAAAACCTGTGAAAAGTTCGCTCCGTAGTGTACACTTAGTATACACTTATCGTTTGAAACTAAAGTTCACTTTTTTATTTTCAAATTGTGTTAAGACTTGCTGAGACACGCTATAGAGCAGATAAACAAATTCGTTTAACGTTTTTCATCATTTCTTCCAAACAGATGAAGATAGCCACTGTATCGAAAACTCGCTTTCTATTCATTTGCGTTAACGAGTTTTATATGCATAACTATGCTCAAAGCGATATTATGCAAACATAATTTTAAAAAGGGACATGAAAAACGTACATGTACCAGGCGGGCTGGCTGATCCAGTGGCGGCACTTGACTAGCTCATAATTAACATTTCCTTTTATTGCCGATTCGTTTGATGCTAAAATCTCACTGAAATAAATTTTGTTTTCTTGTCCATTCACCAAACCACCTACATTTGGATGTTCAAAGCCTTAAAAACGATAGCGTATGGCTACCGTAAATGCAACTGTCTGGAACGTAATGCAGCGTTAGAAGGTGCAAGTTGGGCAAAACTGTAAACGATGGTGGTCACGATCATTTGGGAAAGATGACATCTTTTAACAAAAACCAACAGACAGACGGACACACGCACACACAAGAATACCCCTTTTTGCAAACTTGCCAACTTATTCCAAGCAGGTCGCAGTGATTAGGTATTCGTTGTAAAGCTTCCTTTTCAGACCATCATCATACACTCCTTGGCTTGGTTCCTTGTCTGTGGGCAGCAGGGCCGCACAAAGAAATGTATCACAAAGAGGTTCCCACGTCTTTCTTCGCCGTGCATGCAGCCAGCTTTTTGTGGCTGATGACAAGGATCCAAATATTCCGGCGACTGGAATGTCACACTCCATTGTCCTCAAATGTTACACGTTTTCCCATCAATGTCAGGACAAATTCACCAGACGGCAGAATCCCGAGTGCCGCTGGTAGCTGTGATAATAGAGTGATATAAAAATCGCCCACCATCAGCTTTGCCACAATGTGCCAACGACACAGACACGTGGCGATAGTATGTTCCCATGCAGTTGCTTCGCTGCATTCGGCTCCAGAAAAGAAACCCCCCCCCCCCATGGAACGTTGGTTTTCGTCTAGTGTCTTACGAGCTAGATTGAATACCGCTGTGGAGTACACGATCCGTACCGCTGCAGGAACCGGTTCGTCTTTCACCATGTCTGCACTGCCTTGAGCCTGTGGTCTGCAATTTGTGCATACACATTTTTTATGATGCGAAAGATGGGAACCATCTTCTTGTAGTCCAATGGTTGGAAGTCATTCATAGCGTACCGTGGAGGAATTGGTTTACTTGCAGGGTTTCAATGGCGGAGTTCAGAAACCCGGCACCGGAATGTAACTGAAAGCTGGAAGCTCTGTGCACTGAGTAAAAAGGGTATTTCATTTGGCGTCCGTTTCTTACATCCTTCCTTAGAAGGAAGGACTTGAATGTCAGATGCAAAAGCTCATGTAGTACCGCTACCTACAGCTTCCGGGTGCAATTGCATTGGGTGGCTTCCGGAAAAAAACCCACCCTTGTTGCTCGTTTTCTCTTTACCCACAGGTTTTAGTACGCATATTCCCATCGCTCTACTGCTTGCATTGACTTTATTCCAAGCGTATAAATCTACCCCCGCATAAGAAGAGACAGTTCCGGACATTGTTCCCGGAAAACTGGGAAACAAGATTGGTAAATTAAAGTGAAAAACACAACTTTTACTACGTTTTTTTTTATGCAATACTCTCGTTCCACGAATGATCCACGATCGGGAAGCACACAGATGGCGAAATTGAAACGTATTAAAGCAATACAGCATCGCAGGTGCGATATGCATCGTGAACAGGAAACCGGCACGTTATTTATGTTTGCAGTCCAATTTCAGCTTTATTTATGCGCCCTGCCCTCAATCGTATTTCATCCCGCACACAATGCATAAATTCGTTTTGCAGTGTGAATAAAATATTCAAAGCAAATAGAATCATTCAAACAAATTCATTCGTATGTATGAATCAAACGGGAAATGGAATTATTCGTGGTGGAAACAAACGTGAAAAATAATCCAGCTTCTATGATTACGATCGTCAGTAGATGCCTGAGGCTTGTTTAATGTTACTGCCGTTGCAAAAATCCATCAATAAACTTCACTGTTTGCTTGCAGTATTTTTCTTCCCGCCAAACCTGCCCTGCTCTAGGCCAGCCATCGCAAATGTCCGAGCGTGCAAATATAAATGTCAGCAACTTGGGGTACGTGCATTCGGAACTTCCCGGTGCCTTCGTAACTGGTGGAATGCAAAACTTGTATTTACCAACGACTGTATCACCCGGAACCTCGGCACGATCGTTTGGTTGTGTGAAATTTCTTTCCAAATGGTGTATAAAATAGAATTAAAACTATAAGTCGGTAGTACGAGTGAGTGGATGCAAAAACTTCCCCCATTTGCTCACCGGACTGGCTGGTCGTCACGAACACGAGCACCCTGCGCTACCTCCAGAGCTAGAGTAAATGTAATTTCACCTTCTTGAAGGAAAAGACGCAGAAAAACGTGCAAAACGGAAAATCTTATCGCATTATCCTTCGCGGGAAGTGGACAGCCCGGCATGGTGCTGCAGCGAGTCCATCGTGTTATCGCAATTTGACTAGCCTAAGCCAGTTCTGGAAGGACACCAGTTTCCCGAGTCTAACTTTGATGAGAAGATTACGTGAGCTGCTATTTAGCGATGTCTGAGGCTGTGTACACATTTCTGCCCCGGACATGGTGCGGAGATGCTGGTAAGCTTTACATTCATTTCATCCCATCCGCAACAACCGTAAACGATAAAGGACAGAACGAACATAACGAAAAAAAAACATGTTGTCCTGTGTTGTAGATATTTTTTTTATCCTCATACCTGTTACCGTTACCTACCTGAACATTTTTAAACTTGTGCGAACAGATGACACCGTTGAACAAACATTTGACCGTGTTCCAGCAGCGGGATGTATCGAACACACCCTCGGTTGTGTTGTTGATGTTTATGTTGTTCAGCGGTTCCAGCTCTTCCTGGGCTGTGGAGGGAAAACGAAACCCAAATGAAAGGTAACCATTAATAATTGATGTACTTTTTAAAATCATTTAAATTGTGTAATAGGATTTTTAGGATATCTCTCTTAAGGATAGGATACAACCACTTTTTTGGGGTACTATAACCTCAAGAGGTCGGTCAAGTACACTCGGAATAAGGATCCCATTTACGGTTTGGAGAAGGGAATGCCTGTAAGTTTTAGTCCCTAATAAGCAATACGGTCTGGTTCTTCTTCTTGAATTAAAAAAAAAACCCTCAAGAGGTCAAAAACTCATTCGGTGGATCGGTTCGGTGGTCAAGGAGATATCGGCGCCAGTCTTCGAACGAGCAGGACCCAGGTTCGAATCTCACATGGGCCGTTCCCCAGTACGCAGGATAGACTATCCTACTGCGAGTACATTTAATTCACTTAAAGCCAGAAATGGCAGGCCTAGACCTCTCGAGGTTGTAGAGCCACAGAACAAAAAGAAGGACTGCATTATCTTGATATGTATCATTCTTGATTTGTATTAACTTACAACAAGAACAGCATCTGTGGATATTCCTTGGGAAATGGTTAGCAGCTCACCTCAACACCCAAGATATTAAATAGTAAATTTAGCATGTGCAGATATTCAGAAGAGCCACAGTTATATCTTAAACATGCGTCAAATCTCGGAATCATTTCATAAACACAACACCTTCGCCTTTGTCAGGCGCACAATTACTAACGATGTTCCATCTAATTGTTCCGGACCGGATAGGGGAATCAGCTCCTAATCGCCATCGAATCGTCTCGGACCCGTATCATTTAACGTTCGGCCTCAGCTCATCTCAACTCTCCCAATTAGAGTAATTGGCATTTAATTGCCGTGTAAACCCGGGGCTAATGTGGTTTTCTTTTCAAACCGATGCAAACCGAACGAAGATCCCATTCGGCCGCAATCAACTGCTAGTGAATACGAAACGAAAACTACACACCAGTGTATTCAATGTTCTTTCCCTCTCTCCTACCAGACTGGTTGGTGTTAACTGCTAATTACACAACGACCGGTTAGCAACCATGGACACGTGAAGTTCCGACACCGGATCCAAAATTGTAATTGAATAGCACTAAAACGAAACTGCCCTACTGTACGAAGTACGTACGTTCCGGTTAGTTTAATTGTCATGAATGGAGTTACGGGAACGTTTAAACTCCCCTTCAATAGCCAAGCATTGATTGTGCATCCCGACTGAAGTGAAGTGTTAGTGCAAGTAATGGAACGAATGGAAATACACTTATCCTAATAGTGCCGCATACAGCATCGAACCAAAATCCTGCCCTGAGTACCACGCGCGCCACCGTTTATCATCAACAGGTGTTTGCGGTTCGGGCACTCAAGCGCGTGAGTGCCGAAACCCGTCCCGGAAAGGGAAAGCTTGCTTTCACCGCTGGGCTTGGTCCTCTTAAGTACTGCTTACCGTCGCTCTTAACAATCAGTAATCGCGCCCTTAAGAGATTTCAGCATCGATTTTCCCATTCGTTGTAGAAAACTCTTTCGCTGCTTTCCACGAACACACGATAAAGGATGTTTCTCGTTGGTTTCCTGCTGTCCGCATCAGGAAAGGGAACGACTTAAAGCCCTAAAGTAGATTCACTTCCCAGAGATGAGTTTTCTCGAGTTGGTATCAAATTAGATTCGATTGAATTTTGCCACAAGAAGGAGAGAAGCATTATGTTGTGGAGTAATATTTAATAGTCAAATAATTGAAGGATGACTGCGATGATACGGTAGTACCAGAGATCGAATTCCATCTGGCTAAATACCAAAATGAGCAAATTTTTAAAATTGAAAGAATTTGCAAATACCGCTTGAATGTTTCTTAACGACTTTAAAATTTAAGCTTTATGACTAACCAGTTAATTATGTATACTACAGTATTTATATTAGAGCGGTCAGTTATGTTTGTAACGATGCTTATTACGAATACATATTTCTTCCTAACGAGTATTTCAATGTATTATGCTGAATTGGCTAATAAATGAAGTCAAACGAATAATAAATTGAAATCGAAAGGAGTGTAAAACTATTGTAATTAATTAATACCTAATCCTTAACAAATAACTGTACTAAATTGGGCGATACACCTTACAAAACTAATCTTTAAACAGCTAAATGGTGCAAATTTGATACAATTTCTAGAGTTGTGGGTAAGTACTTGGTCTTGTTTGACAATTTCTTGAATGCAGTATCAGTTTGTTTGAGAATGAACAGTTTAATGAATCCGCTGAGGAAGAAGCAATAAATGTAAATAATTGTGCCCTATATAGTAGCAATGTTTTGTTGAGGTTTGGTTTCCATTGCTATTGAGTAATCAATAGATCTTACTAGGTAACAAATGGAATCCAAAGCATGTTGAGTATCGATTAACTAAAGGTGCTCTCGGATCGTCTGCTCTGTAGGGTATGATCATTCGGTAAATAAAATAAGTATAGTCAGTCATACAAGCGTTGATTGCAAATATTAGAATAAAGCTGGAATTAACAAATCCTCCCAACTCATACACACACACAAACATAAAATGATGACCACAACTGCTCCAAATCATGCTTCAATCAACGTTGAAGTTAATCGGAAGTGCTCGTTCAGACATCATTTATTGAAGCATCTTTCCATCCTTGTGGCTGTGGTATCTGCATCATGGTACGGCACATAACGCTCAGCTTTCTCACAGAGGCTTCACTAGCTGCTCCACGACCGGTACAGCGAAGCTGTAACATCGTAGCTAAATTAGACGCCCGAGGGCGTTTGGAACGTACGTAAACATCATATTTCATAACTGCAGTTCTGCTCCTCCTGCTGGGAGGCTTATCATGGTTCGGTTTCTTCGGCTAGGTTCCATGAACGGAAGGCGGTATTGGGCATTAAAGAGATTTCCAACATTCATGCGGTTGGAGCAGAAAGCTTGGAGTATGTCCATTCCGCATAGCAAAAGGTCTACCTTCCCTGCCTTAGCTAATGGCAGCAAGGAATCGTTCTGAACCGTACTATATCATGCGAGAATAATACCAGCCACCGTATCTAGCAGCAGCATTCTTCGTGCGTTAAATGATGCTCCATTAGGTTCCTCCACCCATTTCGACATGCGGTAATGGATGGATTGTAGAATGTCCTTACCCACAGGGCAAAGCATTCTGACGTTGGCTGCAAGAAACGATTACCAAGCGATATGTTATGCTGATGAACGCTCGAATTCTTTTGGTGCGATACCTGTGCGACAATGCCTTTGCAGCGATTTCGATGATCAGAATCATCATGATGGTGGTGATGATGATGGTGGTATCAGCAGCAACTTTTGCTTTCAGTTTACTCTTATTATTTTCTCCCACACGTGCGGGCATGCTGGAAATTGATAAAAAGCAAGTTTACAAACTCAATTACGTTGCTGATGATTGTTACAGCTTGCAAAAACGAGAAGGTCATGTGTCCCCCCCGGGGCAAAAAGAGTTACAGCGCTCCAAAACGAGTGATAAAGAGCTTTCATTATCAGTGTACGGGGCGGTTCTTTCGCAACAACTGTCAAGCGAAAGAAAGGAAAGTTCGGGCCAAACTTTACCGAACCATCCCATCGCCGATGGAGGTGTCAATATTGTGATCCCATACGTTGGTGCTATGGTCCAAAAGTTTTCTTTGCGAAAGATACTCCGTGTCATATGTGGTGACAAAGAGCTTGAAAGTTGTAGATAATCGTCGATAGCTTGGGATAAATAAGTTTATTTCCCCTTGTCCATGTAGAACATCCTTCTTTGACACGTAGTAATTTGTGTTTATTTATATTTCGAGTTCGGTTTTTAGGGCATACAAACAGGGTCAGGACCTGTTGATGTGTCAAGAAAACATAAAGCAAACAGGAACTATCTTTCGCTTCGAATTATTTTTAAACTTTGATTGTTGAAGTGCTGTTTGTATTTTTCCCCATTTGGACACAAATTGCTTATCAAACGTATGGAATAATGTACAGACTAGTACAAGCATTAGAGCTTTTAGACTTCATGCTGTTCGATCTCGGTAACATACATTTGCTTTCCACAAATTCCATTGGATTGCAAACACATTGACACACGACAGCTCCATTCGATCTATTGGAAATGCGTTTTGGTTCTGCTGAAGTGGACGCACGGGAGTGTATGGAATAAACAAACGTAAACATGAGCATGATTACATTTGCTTGCGCTATTTGCCTCCCGGGCAGAGCGCTCTGTCTGTTTGCGAAATGCGATTCCATTGTATAGGGATGGCAATACACACCATCCCGAAAAGAAAAGGCACCATTGTGGGAAACATTGCTTGCTAGTTACTTCAAAGTAACGAGATATTGTATGCTGTAACTCCGTCACCATTTCACTGGTACCCGTTTCTTTCTTCTAATGCTTCACAAGACGCGCTGAATAAAACAAGAACAAGAAACCAAAAATTGTGTTTGATGCATTCGAAGAAACGCTCGAATCGTTAATGGTTCGAAATAAACCATCGGGCCACGAGTCACATCAGTACGATTCAAAGACAGCATCCGAGTCAATAGCTTCATCGTTTCACCGTACCAGTGTTACCGATCTTCAATAGCAAATTGAACATGGCCGTGGGTCCGTAGCGAAGCGGTGAATTCAATTACGGAAAACTTTCCACCGTGGGGTTCGGTCGAGCTCGAGGTCGAGGACACGTGTTGCATGACAAACATGACACCGGCAACCGTCATCCACATAATGACTGTTGGGACACTTTCCCTTCACGGTCAGTGCCGGAACGTGGGATGGACAAGTAACAGTAGCGTTTCTTTTTTCGTTTTTGTTTTAGTTGTCTGATAGACTTTGTAAAAAAAACAAAACAAAACATAAAGGACGACCCAATCGTTCACAGTGGTTGAAAGTTGCGCGAATGCTGTCGTGCAAAAGCGGAGAACAATTTAATAATGTATCACCCCGAATTGAGTTTGCAAATTGAGCAAACATTACGCCCCGTACTAACTATGCGGCCCGATTTAGCAACAACTGAACAGGGATTTTGCTACAACCTTTCAACAAGGGTAACGATTTCTTCTACCTCGTTGCGTTTGTTGACCCACGCTTCCTTGGGGGAGGGTGATTCACCACGAATGGTGAATATTCATTCGGAAGCACCAGTTCAATAACTACGCTCTGTAATTTACAAAAAAAAGAGAAAAGGACAGAAAAACCCTTAAACAAACGTCAGAAAGGTTTGGAACGGACAAATACTAAACGAACTTCCGGGAAAACCCGTAAAGCTCCACTATTCGAACGCTGCACGGTTTGATAGCTTCTGCAGGCGTTGACTTGAGCGCTAACACCGTACCGGGTGATGGTAAAATCCGGTGTTAACAACTTCCAACCTTCAACATGCATAAGGCAGGTTGTCTGTTAGAAAGCAATTCGGGTAACGATGCCCACCAACATTTTCACAATAAAAGCAAAACAGGGGAAAACCTTCAACCCTTCCTTCACCACGTTCAGACACGATAAAGAGTTTGCTTTGCATGAAGCACGAAATTACTTTTTATTAATACATCACATCGTGTGGTTGTTGATAGTTTAATCTCGATTTACATATCACCTCGTCGGGTTTACTGTGTCAAAGCACTGCGTACGGTTCAAAGTTAAACTGATTTCAAACTAGCAAACTACAAAAATCAGTTGCTAATTGCAGCCAGCCAGCCAGCCAGCTTACCTTGGCAGTGACTCTGGAGCTGATGCCGGTTTCTGCCAGTTCCAGATGGTTTATTATTAATTAATGTAATATGAATTTTTAATTAATGCCCCAGCACGTACCGAAGTACCGGGAGTATGCATGACGACTAGCTCGGCACGTCCGTACCTGGGCTACGTAATGATGTGAGCAAGTGGTGTATACACTCAGGCAAAAACCTACGCTGAAGCTTTTCCTTGGAAACTGGGAAAAAAACGAACACCAGAGATATCTACATTCAGGCGCATTGAACTTGGCGATCTGTCCTTCGGGAGATCTGCTTCACTCGTCGTTGTCGTTCCAACGCCGTGTCGGCACACCGTACCACTCGTTGCCCCGTGGCAAAAAAAAGAAAGATGGCGGCATTATTATCCTTCCAAGCGATAATTCCATCGCATTCAATTAGGCTACAGCAATGATTAATAGAATTTGAAAATGATTTCCCCCGAGTAGCAACGGGACCGAAGGAGCTGTCCGGGCCTGGATCCAAACTGGATAGAGCATAAACAACGCAGCGCAATGTCTTAACGAACCTCAAATTCGTCAGTTTTTGGTTCCCCCGGGAACGCTGAGATCCACTCCAAGTGGATTCAAGAGCGCTGGGGAAAGCAAACCCATGAAGAAAAAACACGTCCCATCTTTCAGCGCAAGAAAGTGCAACCCAATAGCGTGATTAAATGATTCCGCAACTCCACGGAACAGTACCTACCTGCTCCACTGTATATCTGGAAGCTTTTCTTCCGTATCGATGGCGTGCCGGAGTAGTTGGAGGTGGTATCATCCAGGTTGAACGCTGTCACACCGGCCTGCGAGGGTAGAGAGAAAGAAAGGGCGAACGAGAAGATGTGTTAGTGTTTCGTTTAGGGAGTAAAACAAAAACAAGCTTAAATTTGCTGTTTAATAACTTTTCAAGGAAAATGAAATTACACACCGTGGTGCTGGTACGGTCTCAATAGAACAGCACTGAAGCGAGCGTCCCAGGAGAAATAAGGATGGAAGAACTCATTTTTGGACGGGTTTTATTCTTTCGTTTTGCTTCAGCTTTGCGCCGTGTCGAAAATGAGAACCTTCCCCACAACACAAACTAATCCCACAAAGTCATTCAGCGTAGTATAATAAACGTTTGCCAAGCTTCCAGCTGCAGTGGGTGCCGTCTGCTGACGAAGACATCGTTAAATGTTTCATAAATCACGCAAAAAAAGTTAATCCAACAAACCAAATTGAGTTGGCGAAATAATTTCCACCATTCGGTCAGTATGTCCTTGGTGCAATGATCTCGGCCGACCTTGACGGACGCTTAAGCATCGTTACCGAACGTTAACGAACTACGTTTGGGGGGTGATGGGGGTCTCGTTTTACGATGCTCCAATGATAGGCATTTACGTTTCGAAGATTTATCGTACGCGCTGAAGTATTGTGCCACCTCCGTGAGAGCAATCGATAATTTTGTTTAAAAAAAAAAACACAATTTTATCAGAGGAGCGTGAGTGCTTGGTGTCGATCAATTCGATCCAATAATAATGTGAGCTCGAGAGGGGTTTATTAATTAGCGATGCAGCAAAGCAAGTAGCCATGCAACGATTGAACGATGAGTTACACCTGACTCTGATAGACTTTTTATTTGATTATATTGATACCAGTCCCACCGCACCAAGTCGGCAAGACCTTGCACATTGGCAGGTAAAGCGTAATTTGCCAATATTGAAATGGAGTGAAAACAATTTAGAGTAATGCTCTGAAATAATTTTGCATCTTGAATCTTTCTAATGAACATGTCTTTTATAAATGGCCAGATCTATAATTCGTTTTCAGGAATAGCTTTCTAGTTCTGCATTTCTTCAACCACGGATGGGTAGGATCTTTCACAAGTTCAACTACACTTCATCTAACCAAAGAGCCAGGTTCGATATTTTACGCCTCGTGTCGAACGGATCGCTTACAAGCAAGATTCCTTGCATGATGTGAGCTTTGGGTTCTCATCACGTGCTTCAAAAATGGTCTTAAGCACGTTGGTCTCAAAAATGGCGTCCTAAGTCAGCATAGTCTGGGACTCGTATCCGCAAAGCACTACAGGACTATCAGTGTGCACAAGAGTCTGTGGAGTCTATTTTTTACTAACTTTCCCAGAACAATGTCCATCTGAACCATGGCTTTAAAGTGATAGTCATATCTGCTCAAGATTATCACCTTCAACTAATACTCTCCTTTTCAATCGGGCTCTATTGAGGTAGAGCCTCTGATAAACAGATACTTTGTATTCGTCGCATTGATCCTCAATACATTTCTAAAAGACTCGTAGATCATTCGAAGGTATGCCACGTAAATCGTCTTAGATGGTTAATTTTCATGTGTGCTTGAATAAATTGTGCAAACTTTATTCAAATTCAATTAATATATACGGTTAAACACAATTTTAAAACATGCACAGGATATTTAGACCAAATCGCTGGAAATCCAAATAAGTAAGCAGGAGAAGGTTTTTCAATTATATAAATACCTTACCTACTTCCAGTGGCACAGTTTTACCTATAACATAACTAAACTAACTAAATAATATTATAAAATCGATAAGATTGCTTTACCCTTTGCTGAATCTTAGTATATTCTCCTTTTCTTTGCGATGACAAATACTTCTCTAATATGTCACTTGAGCAAAAGGCGTATGGATACAATCAAGCCGAGTGAAAAAAAAAGAGTTTGTGTGTCGCCAACACTAAAGATAAACCCATTCATCACTCTAATTCTGATCCTTGTTAACAGCAGCAGCAACGTGCTTATCATCATTATCGCATCCCGAGCCTTGGGTTTGTTAGCTTTCTTTCCTTTGTTCAGCTTCCGGCCGTATAAATGGGGAATATGTAGGAAAGAAAAACTACACATTCCACAAACATTCGCTCGCGTGCAAAAGGCAACGGCAGGTGTGCGAGGATCCTTCGTTGCATGCATTTGCACCGTGCGGTATTCGGCAGAATGCTGGCTCTATCGCCACTCAACGTACTCGTTAGTAACGTAGCAAAAGTTTGCCGCGAGTAGTGCAGTGGCCAAGTGAAAAAAAAACCTGCACATTTCCGAAATGTTCCATGCATTCACCACACACAGCATTTGCTCGTAGCTACGGAACGCACTTATAGCCCGAGGAATGTGGTGCAGAATTGTGTGCGCTTCTTCACCGGCAGCTAGTTAAAACTGTTCGCCGTTCGCAACATGGTACGCTTCCTTTCTCTTATTTGATGCATTTTTATACTTCATACGCGAGACTGTGTGAGGAATTTGGTGTGTTGCTTTCACTGAGTGAGGTTTTGATGATGCACAGATGCATAACACCGGAAAAATGCATTGCCTAGTGTAACTATTTGCATGTAACTTTTATGTTTTGTTCGCGATTTTTCTTAGTAACCACCAAACAGAATTGTTGTTATATCAACAGTAGAGTTATGATTATGAGTAGTTATGAGCAGTAGCACACAATTATGAATTTAATAATAATGCAATGTTGGTTTATGTTTTTTTTCATTCATCAAGAACGGCCAGGCATTGTATTTTTTTTTGTTGAGTTTCAATATTTTAAAGAGCTAAACTTACAATCGAACGCGTTGAAAACGTTATAAATATCTAATAATAATAAATATTAGAATCGCTTTAATCGCGAAATGACATTTTATTTCACTGCAGTACTCCACTCCATTTCATTTAACTTAAATCCCCACAATGTGACTGGTAGGCAATGATCAAACGTAATTAAACCCAACAAAAGCTAACCGCTGGTGCACGATACCACCAACAGGCGCTCGTTTACAACCATTGTTTTATAGTTTGAAAAGTTTAATTACAATTTTGACACGGTTCAACGCGGGAACGAATGGCTTTAGACTGGGAAAATTTAATTACCCTTAATTACGCCCAGATTTCGGTGACAATAAAAACTGCTGCCAAGATGCAACGAACCTCCGCCTCCATATCGCGTAGAACAAACTGCAAATGCAATAAAACCCTGTAATTACCATATTTCTAACGCTCTACTGCTGGCGACTGGAGCGCACAAACGTGTCGATCGAGCTAGGTACCGTGTTTTGGGAAATCGTTTCTGACAGTGCCATAAAATGGCCAAATTGTCTTCCATAATAGGGCCTCCCCCAAAAGAAGCCCGAAGTGTTTGTGTAAAGTGCGCTCAAACGGCAGCCACCCATGGACGATAAAACTTTTAAGTAAGCTACTGAAATATCCGCCTCACTTTGTAAGCCATAGAGGCGTCCGTAAACAAGCGTTTGGGTGCCCCAATGCGTTACACGTTCGCCACGCCACTCACACCTCTACTTAACGTATTTTCGATCAAAATATCGCACCAAACAGTAGTCCACTGTAAACACCACTCAACGAAATGTAAGTGACTTTTATGACTCCAATTCTTCCAACACCGTACCGTGTTCCCCTTTTCCCGTAGCTTCCCGATTTATTTGAGCATCGCAATACAATGACAAAAAAATAAAGACACAACAGTTTGACGATGTCGCTGAATGTGACAGGAAGCAAACGCCTAAAAGATGGTAAAGTAACAGCTTTGCCTTAGTACATCGTTGGTTACTATCGGCAAAAAAACAACAACTGAACGACACGGTTTATGAACCTGTCCGTTTCTAAGCATTTGATGAACAAAATAGATCCCTCCCATTGTCCAACGGGAGGGAGGAAGGAAAAATAGAAAGATTATAAATGATGCTCGGAGGATTACAAAAATAGCAGCAGCAAACCATAGCACCATGCGTAGTCGGCTACACTTTACGACCTGACTTACCGGAATTGCTTACTTCGGGCCACTTGAAGCGTGCAAAAGCGATTTTGAATGAAAACCTGGTGACACCATAAAGCAGTGCAGTGGCTAGGCCGTTTCTTTGATTTTGCGGCAATGATTGAAAGCGCGCTTACAGTTTTATTCTGAAAGCTCTGCAAACAACTGACGGTGAGCAGCCATCTCATGCGTGGCTAGAGAAGGCATCGAGAAACAACAAAAAAACACTAAAACATTACAAAAAAAACAGGACTGGAACTTACATGATACCAATTCATTCGACGGTAAGGCAGAAAGACACCTGTGCATGGTCACACACGAAAACACACACACACATATCTCTGTGTTTGCAGGGTGCGCACATACACACACACACGCTGGGACAAAGGCTAGTCCCCTAGGACAGCCAGCCAGCGGGACAATGGGAGCTACTTTTAATGCTTGGCTTGTACTTTTATGTTCTCGACTTGCACCGTCAAACACAAAATCCTCCCGCGTACGATCCGATTGTCCTGGCAACAGGAACCGATCTCACCGGTACGTTGTGCCTCGAGCGTAAGAACCATCCCACCTATGCCTGTTTTTTGTAACAAAAGCGGGCATCCAAACCCGGGGGCTGTAAGGCAACGGTGTACCGAAGGTTTTCACCTTAACACGCTTTATCGCTTCGCATGCATAAAACAATTACTTGCCTTAAACGCTTTGCACCACAATCATAAACGCGTACAAACACATCCATACACGCGGGCATGTACATACGTCGAATAAAGACACCTCACGTAGAGGCGGAAAAGCGGATTCCAATCTTCTGCTTTTAGCGTACGGCCTTTGTCGGTTGCATCGTCGTAATAGTGCGATGTTGATAGTCGTCCGGATGGAAACAAACAAAAACAGCACCAGCTGGTGCAGAGAAAAACGGCTCTGGCCCTTTGGAACGGAAGTGTCGTCTGATCGCACGGTTTACTTTGGTGGGAGTGTGTTGAAGCGCCCCGTACGGGTGATCGTTGATACGAAGTCTGGGAAGGTTGCTCGTGCTCGGCTGCTGAAAGCTCTGATAGCTCCAGATAGTTTACCGTATGATAAAATCAACAAAGTTGAAAGGGATGTCTTTGATACGCCGTCCCAAAGTGTGTGTGGGTTGCTTCCGAGAAAAGAAGCGATATATTCGCAACCGAGATGAACCGATAGAGTGTTCTGGTTTTCATTCTTCTCGTTTACGTACCGTTCGGTGTTATTTGACATGGCTTTATTCTCAGTAATTTACCGTTGATGT
>KI422682.1:16008-48885 GCA_000473375.1 Anopheles culicifacies | reverse complement strand
TTGCTTGTTTTTCCAGGAAATTCCAAAATCTGTTTTAAAACAAACTGACGGGTCTTTTTTTGCTGTTGTCCTCCATAAGCACCTGTTCGGGAACCATGCCACGAAATAAGTTGCCACGACCCGATAGCATAATAAAACGCAACCATGCTCTATTATTCAACACTAACGATTTCCAGCGACGATAGTCGGCTGCATTAAAATAGAATGCTCCCTCTAGCATAACAAGCTGGTACACGATCGGAAAGAAGAGCATATGAAAGCAAACATCACGCTAAGCCGCTTATTTCTTCCCAGTGCATCCATCGAACGGACAATGGGAAATCGAGTAACGCTTCGTTTTCGGTTGCCTTTAATACGATTAAAAACAAATTCCACATCCCGCCCACCCAAAATGGAAGTGGAGGGGGGAGGGGGGAGGGGGTGATAGGGCGTTCATCGCACTATCATCCCGAACTAAAGGATACCCAGGGCGTCCATTTCCCGGCAGCTAAGCTTGATTGCTCATGAGCCAAATTGGTACGGGCGCTGTGTTACGAACATAAAAGGATAACGCCACCGGCGTTACTGTACGCCCCCGTTACGATCCGGTGCGATCGGTTCCAATATTTCCACCTGCGGCCCGAGTAGACACACACAGAGACACATATGATACCCAATTTACTTACCCTTGACGCGCTGTTCATGCTCCTGGCGTATCAAGTTGTTCACCATACGGTCCCGGAGGTTGTGTTCCAGCTTTTCCAGCTCGATAATTTTCGCCTCCAGCCGACGCTGTTCCGTCTGCAGGGCGGTCGTTTCCGCACACCGGACTTCGGTTAGTTTTTTCGGAAAATTACCAAAACTCACGTACGTCCGGGTGGATCCCCTTTCCGATGCATCGGCCGACGATGCGGGTGATGGTGACCGGCCCGATGAATTACTGGCGAGTGACGTGAAATCAGTAGCATTATTAGGTGCATTATGAAAAACTCTCGCCTTCCCGGTTGGATGGTTCTCCTTCAGTTGGCGATAAGTTTTCGCACGGTGCGATTCCTTCCCGCCGGTTGTGCTTAGCGGTACGAAGGATTTAAAGTAATTCCTCGGATGAATGGTATCGGAGCAGCGTTCCATTAGCTCGTGGGCCCGCCGTACCAAACGTCGCACATCGAGCGATCCGGATGGGTGGAGGAAAAGCTTGTCTACCGCTGCCGTACCATTCGCTGCCATTAGCGTGGCCCGATGGATGCTACTGTAGGCGGCGATGAGAAACACCGGAAAGTACGCCTCATTCGACAGCACGTGATCCCACAGGGCTAGCCATTGGTCGTCGCTACAGCACCGCGCAAAGGCCGTCTCCATCAGCGGTGTCACGTACGTCCGAGGCGCAACATTGTGCCGGCGATAGAATGCCATCAACCGTGGCTCACACTCCGCCAGCACGTTCTCAACCATCGCCAGGTAGTTGAATGGTTCGAGTGGAGCAAATTCGAACCATAGCTGACACTGATTCACCAGCACGGTGGCGACGGTTTCGAACAGCCCAAGCCCATCGTTCGGTTGCTGCCGGGCGAACGGTAGCACAAAGCTGGGCATGTAATCGATAACTCCAAACACCGGACACCAGTGAGCGAGACAGCAGACGGTTTTCTTTAGGTTACGCACGGTACGCTGATCGTACCCGGCAAATCGCTGCTCGTAGCTGGCCACACACGGATGCGGTCCGCGTTCCAGCAACCTGCCGTAGCTTTCCGCATCGCCCGGCAGTTCCTGCAGCGTGCGCCAAATGGTGGTGCGATACTTTGTCGGATATTCACCATACTCCTTCAGTATCGGTACCAATCGGTCCTTCGGAAGTGTTTTCGATAGCTGCGTACCACAAAAAAGAGGGGGGATGAAATTCGAATAAAATACAAGCATTAAAGGATTTGCACGCACATGGTCACGTAATTAGATGCAAAATAAATTCCCACGCAAAACGGAAAAGCACTTCACCATACAAACTTACCTGCAGCTGGAGCGCATTTATTTGTTGTTCAAGCTTCAGTTTACGTGGTGGCCGCAATCCGGACGGCACCGTCACAACGCTGCCACCGGACGACGCACTCTCCGGTCGTACGGCTTTACCAGCGTAAATTGTTCGCGATCTTACCGTGCCAACAGCAGTGCGACGGGCAGTTGGAAGCGTATCGGTACCATGACCCACCTGATACGATTCCAGGTTGTGTAGCAACACTTCACCACTGCTAAGAACATTGGCCAGCATTCGTCCGTTGGGAGAGACTCTAAATTTATAGCAATTATGTTCGGCCCGGTTCGTTAGTGGTCGCAGAACGGGTGGTTTGCTGGTGCCGTGGCCAAATTTTAGCAGCATTAAATCATTGTCAGCGGTACGGACGGTAAGGGCACACGCGCCCGTTGGCCAACGTACACGACCACCGGCAGTATCGCAACCGGTACTCCCATCTTCCACCGGCAGGAATGCAACGTGTGTGATAAACAAATTGGAAAATGAAACCACCCGACAGATGAGCCACGAATCGAGCGCCAGAAAGGCTACGGTAGCCGGGCCGTACAGCACTGCGTAGTACTGACCGTCACCGGTTGGTTGTGCGGTTGTAATGCGCCTACCGGCGACAGGCGTTGGTTCGATGAGCCGTTTTACGGTAAGCTCGACACTGTCCGACTCATGCGGGTATCCATCCCTCGCCGCCACCGGCAGTCGGTCAAATGTGATCGTTTGGGCCGGTGTGTTCTTAAGATAAAGCTCGATAAGCCTTGCGACGTTTAACTCTTTGGCGAGCTTGAAGCTGATCCGGTAGGCTCGAATAATCCCGCACGTACTGTGGCTAATCAGTGCTGTACCGGTGGACCCACCGTACCAGTGCCACCCGTTCGGGCGGAATGAATTATTAGATGCCAACCCGTAACTAATGCGTGACAGTTCGGAGAAATCATCCAGCGAATACAGTTTCGCACTGTCCTGCGATGCTGCGAGCAGATATCGACGATCGAATCGTTCAAATGCATCCGTCGAGGAGGCACTAGATGGTTTGGAATGTGGTTTTACAGCGATGGGTACGGGTGAACTTGTCAGATGTACAATCCGTCCCGGGTGGGCATTAAGCTTCCGTACACAGTTGTTTGTATCTAAAAGAAAGAGAACCGGGGGCTCATTTAGTGATGCGAAATACCCTCCGAGAGCTTTATGTATCTTTACCTAAATCGACGATAAACACCATTCCTTCCTTGTTTCCAAGGGCAACCAAATTACCACCCGAAAGCCCTTCGATAGTGGTAATCCTTGCGAGCCGTTCGGAAAGCGTCCAAAACCTTTGGCCAGCTAAATCGAACACAAAAATATTATCCCTACAAATAGAAATGGCGCATTTATGGCGGTGTGTTTGTTGTGAAAATGTGTCCTTCTGCTGAGCCGGCCTACCTATGATCTGATGCGATCAATCGTTCATTGTTCCAGCTAAATCCTGCTGCTGTAAACCGGATCCTCAGTACCGTCCCGTCGATTTGATTCCGCACGGTATGATGCAGATGAAGCAACACACTACAAAAACACAAACCAACGATTAAACGAACGGGGTACGGCAATGTTTTACGACCATAAACTTACCCATCGTTTGTGGAATTGAATTTAAAGCTTGCTTTACCGCTTCGCTTGCCGAAATTGGCCGCATTAACTTCCATCACGTCTAGCCGTTGGCAGTGACGCTCTTAAAGCAGCCAGTGCAATGATTTCTCGCTTTTATTAGCAATCCAAATCGACCGCCGGCAGCACTAAAATGTCAATTTCTTCGCACGACGAAATAGATGGAAACGCACCGTTGTACGTTGTTTACAAATGTCCGCCCGCGTACGGGCACCATCATCGCCTTCCTATGCCGTTGACGTTCCCGCACACAATCAACGCGGTTGTCATAGCAACAGGTTGCAAGCGGACGGTTGACTTGCAAGCGTATGGTGATCACACCAATACCACTACCGTTGCAAGCGAAAACAGCTGACAGCGCATATTTTGTACCACGCGCTGATACGAAAGAACTAAACTGTTTGCCTTGTCGCTATGAATAAACATTAAACACTTTGTTTTACAATCTGCACTTTGCTTTGCAAACAAATTGCATCATTGTGATAAACATATTAGCCAATCCACTCATCAGTGATGGGTTTAAACTAGGAACAGACCATGCAACGCTGGTGGTTGGATTAGTGTTAGATGTATTTCTTTCCCAACAAATTCACCCACGCAATATAGCTCTTCGTAAATATAGTTTATTTAAATAAAAGGTAATTCTCTCATAACTGCCACAAAACTGAATAATGCGTAAATGTAAGCATGGTAAACAAACACACACACCCGCGGGACAACGATTAATGTGCGGGAAGATGATCGAACGTATAATTGACTTTGGCCTAAATAAATAGATAAGAGCGCACGTGTGTTTCCGTATGAGCAGGTGGTTGTATTTTTTTTCCACTACTTATTATACTCTACTCCAATCTAAATTCGGAATTCGCTTTTGCTTCCCGCCAGAGCTCAAACACAGATGATCGATCAATCTGTCGCAACGGTTTGCACACTGTAACGCCTGCTGGAAGAGATCATCTATTCTTGTGTGTCACGGTGGTCGCTTATGCTGGCAGGCAAACAACATACAGCACGCATGCTATAACTAGAAGACTCTGCGTCATTGTGGTCAACGATCCCGTAAAGTCCCGACCCAGTCGATACGCTTAGAGTTCTGTATAGTTCGCGCTGTGGGCTGATGTGTTATGCTGCACAGCAAACAAAAATCCCCCTTCCATTCGCCATATCTAAAACAAAAACGGTGACAAAGTCTTAACGATAAGCTAAACGTCTCTCTATCCTTCACGCTCCTTCTTGCGCGGGTTTGTTTAGCAAAAGCCAATTTTCTTATCACGAATCACGTAGGAGGGTGAATGGAAATAGTTTCCCGAAGCGCCCCGTCATCATCATCACCCACAAGCTGCTTATTTATCATCATGAGCCACCCAGCGGGGAGTGAGGCATGCATGCGTTTGATGTGTTTGTGTGTGTACAAGTGTATATATAAATATAAAAAGCTATCACAAATCTCTCGAAATCGACCCATTGCAGGGTCCGTGGGCGCACGTCGGCCTGTGTTCGTTACCGGGGTGGTGTTTTATAAAAAACGGGATAATGGGAGAAGGATGAGAACCGCACGTAAACACAAATACTCTTGTCGAAAATGGTCGAGACGTTGCGTTTGCTAATAGCAGCACCAACCAACGCGCTGCTCGTCACCGTGCGCTATATGATCCCGACTCCACGACGGTGTCTCCAGTCTGCCCATGCCGTCACTTAATATACTGTCATTTTCCACCGGTATGCCCATCTGTACGACACCGTTTGCACCTGAAACGGGGAGAATGGAACGAGTGGTTTAGTAACGAAGACAAATCAATAAAGAGCACGGTGACTTACGTGTCGAATAGCCGGACAGCACGAGTGAATCGTTCGATTCGTACCGCTTAAGCGACGAGCAAACATCCTTGCCGGAAAGTTTAATTAATCCTACTGCTATCGATATGAACACTTGCTCGATACCCTACAAATGGCCAGCGCAAGAAGAGAACATTATAACATCACACTCAGACACAGCAGCAAGCATTGTGCCCCAAAGTTACCTGATCGTGTAAGGCGGATGTTTCGAAATAGTTGCCACCGATCGAGTTCGCGTACAGCATTGCTTCTTCCCGGGAGACGGCACGTTTCGCTTCCAGGTCGAGCTTATTGCCTACGAGCGACAGTACCATCGGTTCCTGCACATTGCGCTGCAGCTCCTGTACCCAGCCTTTGATTTCGTTGAAGGAATTGTACTGCGTCAGATCGAACACCAGCAGGGCGGCATTTGCATTGCGATAGTAGAGCGGTGCCATCGCTTTAAAGCGTTCCTGGCCCGCCGTATCCCAAACCTGCAGCATAAAGGTACGATTAGCATCTGTGAAATAAGCGGGAATCCTATGGCCGTACCTGCATCTTCACTTTGTTGTCCTCCAGATTAACCTTACAGGTGAAGAAGGATGCCCCGATCGTGGGCGATACCTCCTTGGTGTACACGTTCGAGACATACCGTACGACCAGGCTCGTTTTGCCAACACCTGTAACATGGGGAAAGATGGGATATTAGTGAGCATTAGTTATTTGATACTAGTTGCATAATGAAACACACATGCAAAACGTGACACAATATGCACAATGCAACACATAGAGCGAGTACTCCGGACTCGATCGTTTCCATATTTCCCTCTCCTGAGTCTTCCCCGATTGATAAGCTTGATAACGGATGGTGCATTATTTGTCTTTCCATATAACATCCCGGTTTTATGACCATGCAAAGATTAGATTTGGTTCCCTGATGAGAACGTGCACATTCCAGATGTTGGACGTTTATGAACGGGGCAAACAAAAATAATAAAAAAAACCCAAGTTACAGGTTGTACGATCCTGTACCGAGATGATCATCATGCCGTAATAATTCACCTGTTTAGTTGTTAATTCCTTTCGGTAAACTAGTGGCATTAAGATATGGTAACGAATTACAAAGGGAAGCACCCCAGTGGAGGCAAGCAGGGCGTAAACGTGCAGGGAACGCGTTTCATTGCAACCGATATCCAATACGGGACAATGAAGAAGAAGCAAAATCACGCGAAAACGGTTTCTGCGAGTAGCACCACACCACAACCAACCCAGCTCCAGTACTTTCTGCACTGATAAGCACGGTCACGGATATAGGTTCGGCCGACTGATGAATAACAAAATCCGAAACCTAATCCATGCTGAAACGAAATTACTTGCCAGCAGAGGTACATGGGCCATGGAAGAAAAGGTGGATATAAAACAGCAAGAGCAAAGGGAAGCGAGACGGAATACTGCGGCAAATTAAAATATGGCTTATTCAAGGGCTCGGCTGTTATCTTTCCTCGGGGTGGCTTTAGAAGTTGTTGGCACCGTTTTTTTTTTGTTTTCTTTTTTGGGGACGCTCTCTTTTGATGAAAGCGAAAGTTTGAACCGATGATTCTCGTTTGCTAGCGTAGCTGCCCGTGGATGGTCATTTCGAACGCTCGCTCGTGATCGACGCGAATGAAAGCTTGCCACATTCCGTACCGTGTGTGTGTGTGGTACGCTCAAGGTGAAGGTCACCCCTCTGTTAACCGTCTGCGCATCAGTTCTTTAACAAAAACCCAAGTATCCTCTCACCTTGCGACCCGAGTACGACAATTTTCGCTTCGATCCCTTTCATGCTGGCGAACGGTTTACGGGGGAAGGAAAGGAGCGGGGCGCTTTCCACGCACCGTGCGTATCTGTTTTTCTTTTCGGTTTTTGGTCCGGCAACCCTACAGCTCCACCGCAGATGAACGTGTGCGTATTGCACGTACATACAAGCCACCCGCAAACGCACGCTGCTACTGATGCCGTTACAGTTACGGACGGGTTAATTGAATTACGTTTTCTCGCCCCCGTGCACCGGGGGTTGATCCTAACGGAAGGAAACCAGAAGCAACTACTAATGCACGCTTCTTCTTTCCTCCCGGGTATGAGCAGGTGAGAGGGAAATGAAAAAGGGATGACTTATGCGCTGTGGGTGAGCTTTCCACTCTCAGCATCCGTTAGTTACATCGAGGCACACGTCACGACGAGCACGGCGACACAGAGTACACAGAGTGGTGCGCGATACAACCATGCCAACACGAACCCGTTTGTTGTTACAAGGCGCGTTCTTCAACCGTTTCCGCCCAATGTAATAACCTCCGTCCGTACGTTCCTTTCCGCTCGGTGTATCGTTTGCTGCGGACCGTATACTGCTTGCCAAATGACGGCACCTTTCACTCATAGCGTACGCGGCACGGCATTCGTACGGAAAATTTGCACTTTGCTTGATTTTTTTTCCACCTGAGAAAACAACAAAACTTCGAGAACAAGAAATTCACGGCACTCGAGCGGGGACTACGCAACAAAACGCGACGATATTACGGAGATTGCACACGCAAACGTGACACGATCCTGTTCGGGCGCGCAAACACACACGCACAGCACAGATGGTGCTGGAAATTTCGAAAATTGATATTATCTGTTCAATTTCTCACAAATTGTTTGTCTGTTTTCCCCTAACACCGATTTCGTGGGGGCACACGTTCCGCTTTCCTTCTTGTGGGTCAGTGCTGGAAAATCCTTCTCTATTGACAACCGTCGCTGGCCAGACTGTTCGTTCCGTGCGCTGATGTAAACAAAGGATGGATGGCATTTGACAGATAAACGATAAGTTCAATATTGGAAATGGTTGTTTAGATTAAAAAGCGCACGATTTTTACGACATTTTGCGCGCATTAGAATTACATTAGCTGAATAAAAGATTGAGAAATACCAAAACATACTCACCCCCTTTTCGGCTCCGATTTTCTTTTAAAAGTACAGCAAATTGTGTTATAAAATCTTTTCTGTTGACCGCAGTGGCTTCTGATCGTTTATCTGTCAAACCTCGAACGCAGCTCGCGTGTTGTCAGCTTGTGCAGATTTTCTCTCCCAGCTGTGTTCCAAACATTACCTTTTTCGACAGTATTATTGTTGAAAAACTCTTTATAAAGTTAGTATAAAGCTTCCTTCACGTTAGGTGCAATCATGCAGAACAGGATTAGAATAAGTTGATCATGTCAACAAGAGTGTACCGTGCGCGTGGAACGGATTCTCTAGCTTGACCGTGGTTGCCGGCTACAAGGGCAACAAATAGTAGCTACCAATCGTGCAAGACACGTACAAAACGACCAACCAACCAACTACCGCCCCTATTAGTGACTGCCCCAAAATGAGCGACCCACTGCCAGAAACGGACCGGGAGGAGGTGATGGCCCGCCACCGCAAGGAAAAGAAGGAACTGCAGTGCAAAATACAATCGATGAAGAAGATGAAGGTGGATAAAAAGAAAAAGAAGGAAATCCAAGAGGAAATCGCGAACCTGGAGCAGGAAATAGAGCAACGGCATGCGGAAGAACTGAATCGGTTAAACCTTTCGGACGCACCCGAACCCTCGTCAAACCAGCCGGACACTAATGGTGAAACAAACGAAGAATCCAACGTCGATACGGAAAAGGAGGAACCTCGGCTCTCGAAAGCGCAACGAAGAAGGGACAAAAAAGCACAGGACAATCGGGAGCGTGATGCACAGATTAAGGAAGAGCAGGCACAGCTGCAGAAGACCTCACCACGAATCTTGGAAAACAATCGCATCAATGAAATTCTTATCAAACGTAACATGCTAACCCATTCCGTTCCGGCCGATGGCGACTGTCTGTACAATGCGATCAACCATCAACTAACGCAGCTGGGCATTGGCTCGTACAGTGTACCGGAGTTGCGAAGCATGGCTGCAGACTATATAGAAGCTAACCGGGACGTCATGATATGCTACATGAGCCATCCGGATACGGGAGATATGCTCAGCCCGGAAGAGTTTGATAAGTACTGTCATCAGGTGCGAGCTACAAAAGCATGGGGTGGCGAGATCGAAATTAAGGCTCTGTCCACCAGCCTTAGGTGTCCCATCGAAGTTATACAGGCGGTCGGGCCCGCGACCGTACACGGAGAAGACGAGAGTGCTAATCGAAAGCTGGTACTAACGTACCATCGGCATATGTATCGGCTGGGAGAGCATTACAATTCTACGAAACCTATGCCACCACCTTCACGTGAAGAGGAGGCAGACGATTGAGCTGGGAACTTGTAGATCGATGAAATATATAGTAATTGTGTCAATCAAATGATCGAACTAAAGGGAGAGTTTTTATTTAATCCTACGGTTACCTCATAGCTCCTTCATAGTGAATTGAATCACTAGCATCTGAATGACCATGCGTATCATGCAGAAATGTCCAGTCATGGCCAGAAACAATTCTACCTTCGCTGATGTCCCCACTTCCTTTGTTCTGTGCATTTCCTCGAGAAGAAAATTCAAAACATTCTCGAACGTTTGTTTTGCTGCGATATCTCCCACCAACGCAAAAAACTTATCGTTTATACTGTCAGTGGAAGAAAAGAAATCCCAAATAAAAGCTGTCATTGCGCAGAGTGCGAAAAACAAGTTCTAGAAAATACAAAACGTTTCCCTGTTCGGTAGCAGCAGCAGCTGTTTGACCAAATTACTTGCAGATAACAACGGTGGTTAGTTGAGTTAGGTGCACCTGGCTGTCTAACGAGTGCATACCAAAACCCACAAAGAAACGGAACAAATGGCCAAGGTAAAATACGACTGGTATCAAACAGACACTGCCGTCACGGTGACGGTTTTGTTGAAAAATGCGACCGAAAAGAACTACTCCGTCCAGCTAGAGCAAAACGCACTCACCCTGCAGGCCGACGGTATTGAACCGATCGCGCTAAATCTCTGGAACCCGATCAACGTCGAACAGAGTGCGCACAAAGTGACCCCGAGCAAGGTGGAAATAAAGCTCGCCAAACTGATAGGCCAACGTTGGGAAGCGCTAGAACGGAAGGTGTCAACCACGGAAGAGCCACAATCTACATCTACCACCACCACCACCACCGCCACTGCCACGAAGAAATTGCATGATTGGGACAAAATTTCCAAAGAAATCGAAAATGATGATGAGGAAAGTTTGCTTACCGCTCTTTGTCTGTATGCTTCCGTGTTCCGCATTGTCTAACTCCTCTTTTGTTGTACTAATTTTAGACTAAGGACGACGTCAACGCGCTGTTCAAAAAGATTTTTGCCGATGCTAACGCGGACACCCGGAAGGCGATGATGAAATCGTTCTACGAGTCGGGCGGCACTGTCCTCAGTACCAACTGGGCGGAAGTAGGCGCCAAGCCAGTGCAGGTTAGGCCACCGGATGGGTGTGAGTTTAAAAAGTGGGAATAGGCAACATCTTCCGTCGGTAACAAACCTTTATTTCATCGCTTCGTAAATTTAAGCACTTTTTTCCCTTCACTGTCCCTCACGAGAATGAAGTGTACGCTCATATTAATTTAATAACAGATGAGGCCAGCAGTGCAAACCGAAATTATCGCGCTAACTGTTCGCTAGCCTGCTTTGGGAAGAACATTTTCAGTGTGTTTGTATAGTACTGATCGGCAAGCTCGGCCGCTGGCTTTCCTTTAATGCCTGCTAGCACCTCCAACACTTGGCTAGAAATAGAATAAACGATTGAAACAAAAATGAGAGTGGACAGCACTTAAGAAATGGAAAAGAAAACAACATGACATACCTTATCATGACCGGTTCACATCGGCCGGCTATCAGTGAACTGGGTTCCCACTTTTCCTTCTTTTTCACAGTAGGATATTTACTTTTTACATGCTTCGAACCTGCATGGGACGGTCGTATCTCGCACCAGGGACTATCCGTTTCCACCATAATCCATTCGTCTGGGATTTTCGCAGCGACATTAAGATTTTCTTCCGTTTTCAAAGAACAACCGTTAATACCGATGGCGAAACCGTTTGCTATCAACGTTTCCGCGGCCTCCAGTGTACCATCGAACGTGTGTACCACACCGCGCCTAGGCAGCTTGTCCAGATTGCGTTGCAATATGTCGATAAAATCGTCGTGTGCATTGCGACAGTGCAGAAATAGCGGTAGATCGTACTTGGTGGCCAATTCTAGCTGCTTCTCAAAGTACTGCAGCTGGATGTCTTTCTCGCAGAACTGCAAACGATCGTAATCTAGACCACATTCTCCAATCGCCACAACCTTATCACGATGTTCCTCCACCTGTCTGCAGAGCGATGCAAAATACGCTTCAGGGTCTGGAACGAATTCTCCGCAGCGTGTCGGATGGCAGCCTACGGTGGCAAAGAGCCTTTCTTGATAGACAGGAACGAGCGAGCCAAAGAAGGGGTGATTATCAGTAATGGGCTTTTGGGTAGCCAACCGAATGTTTCAAGCTGATCTCACCATCATTTTGAACGATTTCGAACGTTGGCTCGCAATCGGAAAGCGTTCCCACTGTTACGATTATTTTGTCCAATCCGCCGGTCCAGCTACGCTCTAGCACATGGCACAGATCGGGTTCGTGTTTGGTCGATCCATTGTAGATTCCTTGGTACATGGGATCGGTCAGGTTTGCACCAATATCTAAAACAATCATTAGCACATGAAACAAAGCGAAGAGTGGTTTACAAACAAGTTTCACTTTACCGATAAACTTCATCATGTTGCAAATGTTCCTCGCGAGCAAACGATTCATACGTACATTCGTATTTTTCTATTGTTTGTATTCGTGCTGTGCGGTTTGTCAAATCTGGCACAGTGGGATGGCTTCCTAAAAATTACGGTCGGAACCAAATATTTATTTTATTTTTCAAGCTCAAGTTTATAAATTATTTGATATAAATATTTCACCAATATGAGCTCAAAATGTTTTACAATGAGTTATTTCGATAATTAATCGCAAAGAAAAATGGCACCTGCACAAATCGATCAACCGAAAAGCGTTATCAAACGATAAGTTTCGCCATCCCTCGCGTAACGCGTAACGCTCAGCTGTCAGCAATCCGAAAACATCAACAATTCGTGTTTGTTTGTAATTAAAACAGAATAAAACATAAAAATCGCAATAAAAAGAACACCGCAGCGCAAGACGCGCACTGCTTACATAAAGTAAACCAAACGACATACCGGACCTGTGGACGACTTTTCGAGGAACTTCCACCAATCTGCCGCAAATGAACGTCTTTGCGAGATGTTTTCACTGGTAGCAGATTATGGCGATAGTGCGGAATCGTCCTCATCCGATTCGTCGGATGATAGCACCGAACGACAGGGAACACAAACTCACCAATCGATTGAATCCCCTTTCAAAAAGCAAACCAGTCATTTGTGAGCACCACGATCGATTCGCACCCCCTCAAAAATGAAAATATAATTTCGAATGAACCATATTCCAGAGCGGATGATCAGTCTGTACCACTGCCCAGTGCCCGCACTATGCTACAGTCCGGCTCGAGTCGCATCATACCGGGAAGCGTATTTAGCAACCCTTTCCGTGAGGCGGAAGAAGCAAAACTGGCCAGTCTCGAGAAGCACGTAAAGATGGTCGACCCCGAAGCGAATGCAGCGGAACAGAAGCGCAAGGTGTGCTGGAGCTACAAGAAGGGTCGCTGTCGGTTCGGAAGCAAGTGCAACTTTGCGCACGATTCCGATTTGATACTGCGCAAAGAGCTAGCAACGGAAGCGGGCAGCGAAAATGAACAGGATACCGCTGCGAACACTGTCGACGAGCAGCAGCAGGTCACGGTAACGGTGAAGAAACCGTTCCCACCGGATAGGAAAAAACGTCCTGGCTTGAGCCGAGATTTGGTACCGCCAAAGAAGGTACTCAAGATGTATCACAAGGAAAAATACGGGATGCTTAAATAGTATGACCCCAGCGCAGGTCAAGGTTATCGTAGTGCACACATTTTTGCAATTTATAATGGTCGTGTATTGTTTTATGTTTAGCGCTTGTGTAAGATATTATAGCTAGAGACGCGATTTTATTTACAGTCCCATCGGAGATGTCCGATTAGCAAATAGAAACTTTTATTTCCTTTCGCTAATATTCGCTCTTTTTCACCGAACGCCAGTATCCGTCATCCGAACGATCGTTCTTTCGCCTGAACGTAGATAATTGCTTTTCCACACCATTACCGAGCGGGTAGTCGTTTCGGGTTGATCATCTTCCCGTTCCAGCAGTAACCTTGTACCGGGAGCACTTTCCCAGTAGCGTCCCAAGGCAGGATAGTTTCCATTCGGGCATAGCTTGCGTTTAGCCTCCACTGTACTACCTGCCATTCCTTCCACCATCCGTACGGCCAAATTAACCAACACTATTGCTACGGAGCGCTGCGTGGCCAGCTTGCGCAGGGAGCAAATTAACTTTGTTAACAGCCCCAGCGGTTCAATGGAACTTTGGGAATCTTGATACAGGTACCAAAGCGATGGCAGGGAATCGATTACGAGCAGTTTAAGTTCAATACCATCAGCCAGATGTTTTCCGGTGGCCAACTCCTCAACTACCTGTACCAGCAGCTCCGGAGAAAAAATTCTTTCCACTTTAATCCGAGTCATGGTATGACCTAGCTCGTGTTCGGAAAGCTTACGCTGCCCTTTGTCCAGTATTTGTTGCATCTTTCGGCCAGAAAAATCACACTTTGTGTCGATATAAATCGCTGTACAGCGCTGCAGCACCACATTCGCAGCGATCGTCATGCAGAGTAAGGTTTTCCCACTACCAGATTCTCCACAACATTCGTAAATGTGGCCTGGTAACAATCCTCCCTGTAGTAATGCATCTACCGAATATATTCCCGTACCCAACCGGGCGGTAGTAGGTTCAGCGGCGTGCGCTTGCCCATTCCGATACTGGCCGGCGAACTGTTCGGTTAGTTGATTTTTCACCAAAACGATACTTTCGGCGGGAAGATTGGTGATCCGTATCAATTGTTCTACTTCCACTTTAACAAAGCTGTACACCGTAGTGAGTCGATTCTTTTGCAACTTTTTAATCACGTACTCGGTTAGGAGAGGATGCAAGTCCGCGACTAACTGTGTGGCGGCCATCAAGCCATGCAAACTGAACTGCTATCGATTGATCGCGGATTGTTCCAGGCGTCAAAGAATCAAAACAAACGGCGATCGTGCAAATTAAACAATTTTGTGAAGGAAAAAGGCGCCAAACATGGTTATATTAAAGGTTATCTATTAATTTATGAGAAAATTCATTGTCTAGTAGAGTGTGTGCTTTTCTAATGAAGGTGTGCAGTTGTTTGGAGCATATAATGAAGATAATTTTACAAGAAAACATGAAGCATGTTTAAAGTTGCAACGTGCAACAAAACGAATTAAGCAAATTCATTTTATTTCATATAATTTCATACAATTCCTTTGCTTAAATACGATATTATGGAAGAATTGATACAATGAAACAATGTAAAAAATTATTGCTCAATCTAAAAACGATAACTTTTGAATAACGGATATTGAAAGGACACATTGCGTTCCCGGATGGGATTGAATCCGATCCAATATTGTACGCGAAATTAAGTTTCCTTTACATTATATTGTTGATGATTATATGGAAATTCTTCTAGTTACCTAGTTTCGTGAGTTATTTCAGGATAATTGGCCAACTCTCGACCATTTTGCGTTGCGCGCGTGCCTAACAAGTCAAGTATTGAACTCGTGCTTGTAGTAGCACCGTGACAGGAACTATATCGAACCGATGCGAAGCGTGACCACCACTACCGTTTCCGGCAGCACAAGCAAGAGAAAAGACAGAAGCATTCATTTTCTGCCGTCGCGTTAGTTTCGCACATCGGAGAGCGTGAGAAGAAAATTAGTTTCTGCCTCACCAGAACAAAGAAAAGTGCGAGATTTAGCTTTTCCGAATGCGGCGTTACGTCCTAGTGCGTTGTGTGCTGGTGCGAACATAGAATGAGTGCGTTAATCTTCCGCTTGGGATCGAAATTGCCTTCCAGTTGAGGTACGCATGAGGCAACGCGTTTTTCCTACTGCACCCATGAGCCCGGGCGGACTCGCCCGAAAAGAGATTCGCTTCGAAAAGCAAGATGGCTGCCGCTGGGTTTTTTTCGGATCCAGCAGCAGCACTTACGCTCCCATCGATGCGATACGATTGTGCGACTAGGGTAGAAGCTAAAGTAAAGGAAATTAATTCACATATTCGCTCGTGGAAACGGTGTAGTTCGATTGAATTTTTGCACACTTTCTGTAACGGTTTTGTAGTTGAAATCATATGCATACTGCGGTCTCGGGATACCGGTGAATATGGCATCTGTTCTGGTTTTCGTGCAATGTGGTGAACGTATGCTACGGAAAGGGTGCTTCGGTAGTGCCCAGCAGAAAAAAAAAACTCAGCATCGTGTCGCATCCGCCATTCTGGCAGGCAGATTACAGTGCCAGAAAAAACGCAAGTGTGGAATGATTTTTGACTTCTTCCATTCTGCTTGCCTTTTCGCCGTACACCGCAATCGCCTTCTGGGATCACCGCGCTTGCTAGGTCATATTGGTGTGCTTGTGAGTGAGCAAGAGAGGAAATGTGGCGCGTACAAATGTTTGACAGCTGCTTCGCCGAGCGGCTTTTTGGCTTGTATATTTGATTGGTGTTCTAGTAGTGTGGTTTGCACATTACGATTTGTTTACAAAGGAATAAGCACAATTAATTAATTGTTCGCGCTTTGAATCGGGAGAAACTAGAAATCACTAAGTGTTTGTTATCGTTTCAAGTATTGTCGATTATTGTCAAACAACGAAGCGTCAGCACGGTACACTTTCACATGATGAAACATTCTACTTACTTTTGTAATGAGCGATCCGTAACTCCATTCTGGAAGGACGGATATGCCAATAAGATTACAATCGAGGCATTTGTCTGATAATAGTGCTGCAAGTTGTTTGTATATTTCCTACTCCTTCACTTGCATATTGCATTCTAACACTGTTCCCTTGGTAACACTTCTTTTCACAGATGTATAAAAAATGAATGAAGGCGATACGGCGGGAGGGCAACGTGGTCGAAACCTGGCCCTTCCTGCTGGGATTCATCGAAAAACATCAGCCAATAGTAATACTGTCCAGGTAAGAGATTGAATCTTTTTTCTGAACTCCTTTCATATGCTAACGTAACGTCTATGGTTTATTCTGAATTCCCTCTCCGAAGTTAACTACTGGCGGCACGCACGATTCAACTACACCAATGTCTCGCTCGTTAAATGAAGACCAACAACAGCAACTGGAACAGTCTCAACAACAGCAGCAACAACAACAGCCGCACCATCACCAGCAGCGGGAGCAACAGCAGGGTCAGCAAATGCAGCCTGCCGGAACATCGACGTCATCGTCATTGTCGTCACCGCGTAAAGGTTTACCGCAGCAACAGTCGCCGACGTACCAGCCGTCTCCTAGTACCACTAGCGGCAACGTAAACGTTGCCATAGATTCATCTAGCGTGCATCAATTGTCAGCGACTCCTTCTCATACCCTCCAACAGCAGCAGCAGCAGCAACAGCAACATAACAACATCATTAGTGCTAGCGGCACGGCGAGTAACAGTAGTGCCAGTGGCAGTGTTGAGGCTAATAATGCTAACATTACCAGTGCGCCGGGTGGTGAACGAACAGGAAGTGGTCTGTCTGAAAGTGAGGGCGGAGGAAGAGGACGAGGAGGAGGAACCATCGCCGGTATTGATGGCGGTGGTGTAGTGGTGTTGCCCAGCACACAGTACGACAGTGAAAGTGGTGGTGGTGGTGGAAGTGAAGTTCCTGGCGACGAAAGTACGTTTGTTGCGGCTGAGAAGCGAAGAATAGAAAGTACGGGTAGTGTAACGGAAGGGGGTGGTGGGACTAGTGAGGTGGGAATAGGTGGAACGAGTGGGGTAGGGAAATTGTACACGAAAACAAACACTGCGTCGTCCTTCTCGCCGGCTGCTGTTGGAGGGCAAACACCAGTTGCAACAGCTGCTGGTTCGGCCACGGTGTCGAAAAAGCGCATTAAACTAGAAGCGGATCCAGAGAATGATATCAGCGTGCTAAAGAAACTTATCTTGGAACAGAAGTACATGCGATTACGCAGTATCAAAGAGAAGTAAGTGTATTTCAATACGATCGTACAAGCGTTTTTGTCTTTCGTTCGTTCCACTCCCTAAGAACTGCTTTATGGACAGAATATTAATGTTCTTAATGTAAATTACAGATACAATGAACATGTAGCCGAGCTATTTTTTCTTCAAACCGGAGGCAATATGATGGAATATCCCGTATGGAGGAAGAAACCACCAACGCCCGCATTCACAAATTTCATTCGCTCGTACAAGCTGGAACCATTGTCTAGCAATCTGGAAGAAGCTGGCGAAGCACTAAAGCAGGTAAGCAATTACGAATAGCATTTTGTTAACTATCTACAAACCATACAGGCATGTTCTAATAATTGTTTTCCTTTCTTCCAGCAGTCAACCCGTTCGTACAGTGGCATTTCTACTACGCCCAGCACTATTGGCAGTGTGACACCAGTGGGTGGTAATGGAAGCGGTGATGATACTGCGACCGGTTTACCACAGGGAGCGGAAATCAAAATACCCGGCGTGGGCGCAACGCCGGTTGCCGTTTCGACTACACTTCCTGCTGCTGTTGCCCAACTTAGTCAGCAAGGTAAGGTTCTTGAACATATTATTCTCATATTTACTCGATGTTATTCACTATGATAAAAGGATCGCATTGAAACGAATGCCGTTCTTATAAAAACAAACGATGGAATTACATCAGCGTCAACTTATTGCATTAGAAACAAACGAAGAAATATTACTTATACTTCTCGCTTGTTTGTGAATATTTCGTCATTCGATATTCGTCAGGTTTCGGAAGTTAAATAATGTTTTGCTCCTTGACAATCGTCCAGAGCGGAATTGATTGTGAAATTCTCTGGAGCAATGTCCTTGATTTAGCTGTGCGTAGCGAATTAACTAAACAATTACACAGTCGTATAAACAATCCGTTATTTGAACACTCTTTTCTTACATCAAACTTCAGTAGTTTTGCAGTAAAAACATATAAGTGAGACTTTTTGTTTCTTGTTCTTTTCTCGTTCATGTTCTCAACCTCAACTTGAACCTTATCTTACCCTTACCGCGCGGCCATTCTTATATCAACTACTACACGCATTGTCTTCCCTAACACCCTCGCGGGATTGTAGGACATGTGCCCGGTAGACCGCAGGGTGGTCGCCATGGGATGGTATTTGGGCAAATTAGTGTACCGTCTGCACTTGGAAACTCCTCGCAACTACTGGTGCCAGGTAGAGCGCACCGTTTGTTTAACTATTGTTCTTTCCTTTACAAGTTGTTACGATAGCTGTTTTGTGGTTGTTATTTCTTAACATTGTTACATGGTTTCTAGCGGCTTATCTTTGTATTTGTTATGATTTCGACCTTTCTGTGGTGTGTACAGAGGGATTGAAAAGCATATGTAATGTGGATGTGCTGAATTATTGCATCTGAGCAAGATATTCACTGCTGGCATGCTGGTTTACCGCGAGGTCATTTAATTATAAACCATCCGATAATGTATTATTTTTGCTTCATCATAATTATTTGCAGATTATTTTTTTCAGTTTCTTTTTGGTTATCTTACGTTTGCTTTGCGGAAAATATGAATGTTCAGTAGTACATTATTTTCTGAATTCTGAACGCATGCATTATTCAGCTTCTCAGGCTCAGCATTCAGTCGATTTCAAAGAATCATTTATGTTTGTTAATCTTTCAACTCTTAAATATTTATTGTTAGCTTTTAATATTAGATTCGTCGATGTGTGTACCCGTTGAAGCTTTGCAAGAGATATTTACTATAATGCGCAAAAGAAGGTTGGCTGTCTTGCGATGAATAATCGTGAAATAATTCATTCGGAATGTGTTTCACATGAATGGTGATTAATTGTTTTAGTTGCTTGTTTGATTGATTATATTTGTTTTTAAGGAATTTTCAAATATGTGTGTTCTGATTTTTCAATATTGTTTTTCCTTATTTTCTTTGTTTAAGGTGGTACGCCGATTATTCCCGACAGACTTGGAATTGGCATCACACCAGCAACGCCCACCATTGAGAGAAAGAAGCAAATTTCTACATCCGTTACTGTTGGGGCGCATATGATAAAGAACGAGCTGCTGGAAGGTGGAAACGCGTCACCGGCACTTACCTGTGGAACGAACGGTCCGAACTTGTCAACCATTCGTGGAGCTATTTCCGTGTCAAGCAATCGCAATAACAGCACAGCGGGCATTGCTGGATCTTCGTCCAGGAGCCTAAATAACATTCAGCAGAATGGGCCCGGGCTTGGGAACGGAAGTAGCAATAATGCATCTTCCGGAACACTGTCCGGTCAACAGCTTGGAGCAGGAAACTCGACTGGCAATAGCAACGGATCAGACCAATACACCAACAAGGCTCGACAGGAGGTGTTTGTTATGCAGCGTGTACAGGAACTGCAGAAGGAAGGACTCTGGACGGAAAAACGCTTACCGAAGGTGCAAGAACCAGCTCGACCGAAAGCCCACTGGGACTATCTGCTAGAGGAAATGATCTGGCTTGCGGCCGACTTTGCGCAGGAGCGGAAATGGAAAAAGGCTTGTGCGCGCAAATGTGCCCGCATGGTACAGAAGCACTTCCTCGACAAGGCATCGGCCGCGCAGCGGGCGGAGAAAGCACAGGAACTGCAGCTGAAGCGAATAGCCGCGTTCGTTGCGAAGGAAATCAAAACGTTTTGGTCAAATGCCGAAAAGCTGGTCGAATACAAGCAGCAGACGAAACTGGACGAGAAGCGGAAGAAGGCTCTCGACCAGCAACTCAGCTTCATTGTCGATCAGACGGAAAAATACTCGCAGCAGCTGGTCGAGGGTATGAACAAGACACCCGCTGGTGCACTGACGGCTGGCAGTAAAGCGGAAAGTCTCAATTCCTCCCGCATTTCCTCTCCGCTACGCAGCGGACTAACGGCTTCCGACGATGAATTTCGCCCGGAGGCGGAAAGTTCGGATGACGATGAGGAAACAATAGCGAAAGCGGAAGCTGAAGCAGCAGAGGCAGAGGACGGTACGAAAGATGAGGTGGCCGCACTGCAAAAAGAGTCCGAAATGGATTTGTCCGATTTTCTGAAGAATTTACCGAAGGATTATTTGGAAAATCGGGACAAAATTGTGTTGTCTGATCCGGGCGATGACGATGAGGACGATGAAAGTGCTGGTAAAGAGGATGAAGAAGCTGATAAGGACTTTAGTGCGGATGAGGATAGCACGGATTACGAGGATACGATCAAGGAACAGGAAAAGGCCGAACGGAATCAGGATCACAAGAAGGAAATCGATGAGTTGAATGTAAGTATTATTATAGTTGGTTGTATAAATATAATCCTGTTAACATATGATTATTTCTTGTTTGATCCAATTCGACTACAGGCTGATAATGAGATGAGCATCGAGGAACTGTTGGCAAAGTACAAAAATCCTCCTCCCGCGGGGGAAAGCATGGATGTTGATTCGGATGACGATACGATAGAGGAGGCAGCGGCAAAGGATCGAAAGCGGAGAAGAACCAGAAGTCAACCAATGTCCGACTCGTCACCGTCGGATGATGATAATAGCGAAGGTCTGACCGGCTCCGACGACGAGGAAGAGGATATCAGTGAGGAGGAATCGAATGAAAGCGAAGGAGCGATGGAAGCTGAAGAGGAGGAAGGAATCGGTTTGAAGAATCTGCTAGACGATGAATCCAGTTTGGCAGATGGAGCTTCCGGTTCCGGGGGACCATCCAGCAAGAGTCAAAGCGATAAAGACGACATGCTGAACGATGCGGCAGCCATCGCAGAAAGTATTCAACCGAAAGGCAATACGCTTTCGTCGACCAGTGTCGTGACGCCGATTCCTACCCTGTTGAAACATTCGCTTCGTGAGTACCAGCACATTGGTCTCGATTGGCTCGTGACGATGCACGATCGCAAGCTGAACGGTATTCTGGCGGACGAGATGGGTTTGGGTAAGACGATACAAACGATCTCGCTGCTGGCACATTTGGCCTGTGTGAAGGGGAACTGGGGCCCGCATCTGATCATCGTACCCTCCTCGGTGATGCTGAACTGGGAAATGGAGTTCAAAAAGTGGTGCCCGGGGTTCAAAATATTGACGTACTACGGTACGCCAAAGGAGCGCAAGCTAAAGCGAACCGGCTGGACGAAGGTGAATGCGTTCCACGTGTGTATTACGTCGTACAAGTTGGTCATACAGGATCACCAAAGCTTTCGGCGGAAAAAGTGGAAATATCTAATACTGGATGAGGCACAAAACATCAAAAATTTTAAATCTCAACGCTGGCAACTGCTCTTAAACTTTCAAACTGAACAGTAAGTGTGCTATTTCGTTAATTCTATATGAAAACTCTCATCTCCTCCGACACTCTTTTCTTAAATGATGATAAAAAATTACGTTTTTAAATCTGATTGGAGCTGTTACTCTGTTCTAGAGAAACTTTTCCATTTTTAAGATGACTCCATACGAGGCATTTGTCTGATAAACCTATTAAATGAGTGTCATTTTGCTAAGGAAGCTAATGTATTATGTGAGAGTTATTCTAAAATAATTTCTAATTTGGTTTTATTTGCTTAATTTCAGACGATTACTACTCACCGGTACACCGCTGCAGAACAATTTGATGGAACTGTGGTCGCTGATGCACTTTCTGATGCCGCACGTATTTCAATCGCACCGCGAATTTAAGGAATGGTTCTCGAACCCGATGACCGGCATGATTGAAGGCAACTCCGAGTACAATGAGACGATTATCAAGCGCCTTCACAAGGTCTGTACCCTGTACGTAATGTAATATTATGATTATTTACGCATCACTTCTTACTGATGCTTCTGCTGTACGTGTGTCCGGTTCAAGCAGTTCGTTTAATCCGGTTAATGTGTGTTTGTGTGCTGTCGGTTTTGGTGGAGTGTGTTTTGTTACTACACACATTTGCATATGTGTTTTTGGCCCGGGAGTTCCGGTTATTGAAATACAAAGAAAATAATTCCTTAAACATACTCTTAATTAATTATTGTTTGTGCTGTGTGATACAATCACGCAATATAAAAGAATGTTTTGTCTGTTTTTGTGGTGTTTTTTTGTTTTGTTTTGTTCCTGGTTGGGTTTAAAGGGATTCCGGTGGTAAATAATCATAATGTTACATGACTAGTACTAATAATCATTTGCTAATGGAAGCAAACGAGTAAAAAACTTGGATATCTGTGTATGTTCTCTTTGCAGGTTTTACGACCGTTCCTGTTGCGGAGGTTGAAGTCGGAAGTTGAAAAGCAAATGCCGAAAAAGTACGAACACGTGGTTATGTGTAGATTATCTAAGCGACAGCGTTTTCTCTACGATGACTTTATGAGTCGAGCAAAGTGAGTGTATTGTGGCGATTGTAGCACTGATTGTAATGTGCCAATTACTGATGTATGATTATTTGGAATTATTGCAGAACGAGAGAAACATTAGCTTCCGGTAATCTGCTGAGCGTTATCAACGTGTTGATGCAGTTAAGGAAAGTGTGCAACCATCCGAACATGTTCGAGGAACGACCGACGATATCGCCCTTTCGTATGGAGGGTATAAGCATAAAGACGGCATCCCTCGTTTACAACATGTTCAACTACGATCCGTTCACTGTAAGTGGAGCTTGTTTATATCATGCAATACCAGTATTTTAATGTCTTGTTATTTATGTTCTCTTCTTTTGCAGCAAATTGATCTGTCTTCCTTAAATTTAGTTTTAATACAACTGGAACTATTGCTGCCCGCGTACGTAGCGCACAGGACGCAGCACCTTTGCATGCCGAAGCGATTGATCGAAGAGATCGATTCGACGCCCATGCCACCGCCACGCTGCCCTACGGGAAAGCTACGATTGCACGTTCGCATTCCGGATGTTCGCGTGCAGGAATCCGTCGGTAGCGGGAACCGGGCCGGTGTCAGTGCCCGTACGGGAGTACGCGTAGGAACCAGTCCAGCAATGAAGACTGAAGGAACGAAATTCGTTCCGCTTGTAAATCATGAAGCATCCTTAGATAAGAAATCTTCACTCATCGGTACGGGAATCAACTCGACGAGGGTAATGGATATACGAAAGCGCCCTTCGTCGACGGTGGTAATGATGATGGGAGGTAGCACATCATCAGCAATGGATCCCGGCAGTGCCGTAGGTGGACTAGGCAGCAGTAGAAGCATGTCGCCCGGTTTAATTCTACGCAAACGAAGTGATATTGTTGGCGGTGGTAGTGTCATGTCTGTGAGCGGCACTCAGCAACAGCAGAACAGATTAAACACTGGGCAGGTTGTGCAAATCATTCCTCAGGTGGGATCCAGTGGATTGGGCACGAATACACCCCAATCTTACATCATTACCGGACGTCTGCAACCAGCAGTTAGTGGCAATAGTCAGACGATATTTCACCGACCCGCACCCTCCTCTTCGACCGGCGGCACCATTAGTGTGGTTCCGAACCAACGATTAGCAACGCTGCAAACAGCGAAGGGACATTCAAACACATCCACACCGATATTTACGACAGCAAGCGTTAGTCGCATGGTGCAAAATGTTGGTCAACAAACGCAGATCTCATCCACGCTAGCCGCTACGATCATGAAGGAACTGAAGCATAGCAAAAGCAATGTGAACGATACGAGCAGGCGGACGGCCGAGGCAGCAGAAATGGAAGAACGGCAACGTACCGAGTTCTATTTGGCATGCATCGAAGAGTCGCGCAAGGAGCGTCGCAAAGAGGTGCTGGAATTGCTCGGCAGAATCAATGCGAAGCGTTGCGATGCAGCACCAATCTATGGGAAGGATTTGCGCGAATCGCTGTGCGCTTTGATTGAGGAAGAGTTCCGACAGCAATCTAATGAGCGTGTTCCGTTCGGTGCCGCCGGTGTGTATTACACGCGGCGGGCAACGATGGCGCAAGGTAGCTTTGGCACAAATGCGGCCTTAGCCGCGAGCTGGAGTCTCTCGAAAGCGATAAAAACCATCGACGAGCGGGCGAACGAACTGCGTGCGATGATCTCCAATTTTGTCCTCTTTGTACCTGCCGTGTGTGCCCCGACGCCATTCCTGCAAGTGTCCCATCCGCATCCTTCTAAGTTGAATGCCGAACAGCAGTGGGAGTCAACGATGGCGGAACAAATCCAACCTGCCATCCAGCTGTTGCATCCCATCATATCTGCCATGAGTACACAGGTAAGCATTTTGGGAATTTTAAGTCTGAGGAGAATTGTTACCAAACAGAACAGGTTACAGTTTGGATGGTTTTGGCTTGCTCTAATAATCAATCGTTTTGAATGTATCTTCAAAGCGGTTTTTGCAATGGAGCTAGAACATGTTAAACGTTGCTGAATTCCTCTTTGAGGGATTACCCGTCACTTTCCTAACGATTTTGGTAGGAAATCTGTGGAACTCTGGCATACAGTTGCAAGCATCATTTATGTGGTTTTACTTGGACGCTTCACCAGTGTAGCTTTTGTCGTGATGCAACAAATCTTCCAACAATTCATAAGAAAATAGATAAATTTGCTATACATTGTTCTTACGCCTAAATGTTTTTTATTTCTCATTCACAGTTTCCGGATCCTCGTTTAATACAGTACGATTGTGGAAAGCTTCAGACGCTGGATCGATTGCTGAAGAAGCTGAAATCGGAAGGTCATCGTGTGCTAATTTTTACACAGATGACACGTATGCTGGACGTGCTGGAAGCGTTTTTAAATTACCACGGGCACATTTATTTGCGACTCGACGGTACGACAAAGGTGGAACAGCGGCAGGTGCTGATGGAGCGCTTCAATAACGATAAGCGCATGTTTGCGTTTATTTTGTCCACCCGGTCTGGTGGTGTTGGCATTAACTTGACCGGCGCCGATACTGTGATATTTTACGATTCTGACTGGAATCCTACGATGGACGCACAGGCACAGGATCGTTGCCATCGGATTGGTCAGACGCGCGATGTGCACATCTACCGGCTGGTGAGCGAAAAGACGATCGAGGAAAACATACTGAAGAAGGCGAACCAGAAGCGTATACTCGGTGATCTGGCCATCGAAGGTGGCAACTTTACGACGGCGTACTTCAAGAGCTCTACCACTATCCAGGACCTGTTCACTGTTGATAATGCTGAGCAGGATGCGTCGGCCCGGCTGGCCGAGGTGTTGGATCGTGATCGTGAACGGAAGGATCGGTTGAATGCGAATCTTTCGACGCCTGCCGTAATGTTGCCCGCTGCCGGCGAGATTGATAGCAATAAGTCGGCGATAAATGTGTTTGAATCTGCGCTGGCAGCGGCGGAGGATGATCAGGATGTGCAGGCGGCTAAATTTGCCAAAGCCGAAGCATCAGCCGATTTGGATGAGTTCGATGAGAACATTCCGATCGATGAAGATAAATTGGCGGCGGGTGAGGCTGATGGCAAGGAGCCGGAGTTGAGCAAGGCGGAAAAGGAGGTTCAGAATCTAATAAAACAGGTACGTTTAACATTGCAGTAGAATGCGGTTCTATGGTTTCCAACGTTAGCGACGTAACCCGATCCTTATGGATTGGAAATTTGGGCTCATTCTTCTTCCTGGAATTCCTGGCTCATATTATTGTTGTGCTGGTTGGTATAACATATTCCAATGACGTCTCAGACGGCGCATGGCTTATTATTCGTAGCCAAGTGCCATCAAAGTACTCATACATATTGTTTGCAGTGGTTCCGAAAGGAATTCCACTACTGCTTTTAGGACTGGTAGAATATTTTAGACCGCATGTAAAAGATCTTTGCTTAAGCTAATATTGGGTTTCTTTTTCTTTGAAGTTGAGTCCTGTCGAGCGCTACGCCATGCGTTTTGTAGAGGACACCGAAGGTACCTGGACTGCGGTGCAGTTGAAAGCGGTAGAGCAAGAGATTGAACAGCAGAAACGCGACTGGGAGGCGAATCGTTTGGCGGAGCAGCGGCGCAACGAGGAAGCTGCACGGAAGCGCGAAGCAGAGGAACATGCCGATCTGCTGACCTTCTCCCGGGAGGATGCCAAAAATCAGGTTAATACAACTCATCTTAGTAATAGAGCTATTAGTGGTGGTAGTAGTAGGAAGAGACTGCGCAAGATGCGCTCTAATGACCGACCGTCGAGGGTAACGACGTTGAAGACACTGACTAACAATGACGGTAGGACGCTCAAGACAAGGACTAATAGCAGAGGCCATAAAATATCATCGATATCCAAGTGCGAGAGTGGTGGTAGTAGAAGCGATGATGGGCTCCATGTACGGGGACAGAATGTGACCTACAACAGCAGGCGAGTGATGCCGTCTGGAAAGCAGAAATTGCAAACGAAGCATCATGCGAGTGGTGTAGCTAGTAACAAATCTGGCGAAAGCATACTAGGCAAACGAAAATATCAATTAACAGTTTCCAAGTCTGCTGATACTGTTAACCGTCAACCACAGACGAGTAGAGCATCAAATTTGCGTCAAGTGAAAGGCAGTGGAAGAAACGCCAACAATGTTGACAACTCCCCGCACACAAAACAACCCAGACGGGGTCATGGAAAAGCCTCATTAGCATCAGAGGCGGCTGATGAAGAAAGTTCCGATGATACAATGCAAGAAGGTGAAGAAGAATCTCTTCTTGAGGAAAATGGTTCCGATTCGGGAGCGGTTGAAAGTGGTCCCGATGAAGGAACTGAAGAAGAGGCAGATCAGTTGGAGGATACTGTTTCTAAAAACGAAAAATCCAAGAAAACTGGTGTTTCTGCTAAAGGGGGAAGTCAGGTTGGATTGGAGAAGGAGACTGCCATCGTTACGGTTAGACGAATGTCAAGACGATCTTCAGTAGCGCCCAGAGCTGTTTTAGGGTCTCCAATGCAAAAGGGTAGCAATAATCTTAGACCGTCACCGAAAGTAAATGCTACCAATATTAACAATGCGCGAGTAAAGGTCTCACGCCAAGTTCAAGGTACGGTATCTGCGGTGAAGAGTAATAGTAACGCAGATCCACTCAACGTCACTGTGCCGTCTGCTGCTGCAGGATCGTCAGCTAGCACTGGCGAGGGTCGTTCATCGTCAGAGCAGCACCAACGTGATCGTGTTGGCAATGAGGTGGTGACAACGACGACAACTTTGTTGAAATCGCTTGACGAGTTTGATAGCGAGTGTAGTCTGGATGTGATGGTTGATTCAAACGATGCACCAGATTCAGACTCGAATCAAATGAACAGTTACTACAACAATTCCGCTGGTACGGGAATGGCTCAAGACGAAGATGCAGTAGCAGCTGCTGGTGGCGGAAGTCATGTGAAGGAACAGCCAAGACCCACATCGAGAGGTGGTCGATCCTTAGATGGCAGAAGTAAGACACCGAATGCTACTTCAACATCGTCCATTGTGTCTTCGGGTGGTGATCTTACGGTCGATGAAACGTCCGACGATGTGGACGAGTCTAGTGTGACTAAAACCACGCCTCGCACGCGTTCGCGCGGTACGGTGAAGATTAATCTGTGGACCTTGGATGATAGTCCCATGCTACCGGTGTACAGGCGAACGAGTAGATCCAAAACGCCACAACTTTCACAGCAGGCAAGTTACGCATCAGACAGTGGCAGTAAGTCGTTGACCGATGAAGGTGAGAATTCACATTTCAACAAAAAAGATACGTCTCCAATGTCGGACAATTCCAAGCTGTCAGAGGATGGTAATAGCAAAGTAGTGACACTGAACAGTAATCATGATTCGAATCACAGCTCTGACTTGTCGATGTCTGCAGAGCATCAGGCTGTGAAACCGGTGTTTTCTGCAGGAGCACAGGATTTGGTTAAAAACTTGAAGATCGTTGTAAACGACTTGTTGAAGGGTAAAGACACTATGAAAAAAGTGTCAGAAGTAAGCGATGGTTTCCGTACTCCAACGCCTACAAATCCCAAGTTGCGCCGATTGAAGCGCTTATCGAAAGTGGGTGCAAGGGTAGTGTCTCCTAATGTAGGTAATAAGCAGGGATTAGGCGGAACAAATAATCGGACCTTGGATGGGTGGCTAACGAAAGGAACCAGCCGTCGGGAAGATGTAAATAGTCAGCAAGAATCTTCTGTTACACACAATCATGTCAGTTGCGATTCGGAGGACAATGCTGCCGATAATGAAGAGCAGCAACAAGTGCGGTCGAGATTGGAGCTCGGTGAGCCAGCATCGACACCAGCAACAGCCCCCAGTAAGTCGGTCGATTCTGAGGATGAGCTTATCGTGTGTGAGCCTCACGAGGAGAACGATCCACTCGGAAATGGTGAAGTTTGATGGTGGAACTTCAAAATATTGCCACGACTGTGGGAATTGCACATGTTTTCGGGGTATTATTATTTTTTTTCTGTTACCGAAGCAATTTCGTTTTTTTTAAATAATTTTTGAATCCAGAAACACACATCACAGTTTTTACACATAAATAAGGACATTTTCAAAGTTTTTGACAGCAGCGTGCGCTCTACTACCACCACTGTTAGACACTGGTTGGTAACAAAAAAAAGTTGGGGAAAAGTAGAACTATTACTATATAAGCGAGAAAGTATTCGTATACACTGTTATACAAAGACGATCACGATAGAAAATGTGTTATTATTTAGTATATTTTATTATGTTTTTTTCACCATTTAATAAGCACAATCCATCCCCACAGGACAGTCAGTTTCGCCGTATGTTTTATTCCGTTACCCTAACTTATTTGTTTCCGAGACTTTTTGCTCATAGGGCAAATATATTTAGTGTATGATTTAGCTAAAAACATGTCTCCACATCTGTGCAAGTTCAGTTTTACTATGTAAACTGGTAACGCTACATCCTCGTCGTGTATTTACATCTTTTTGGGCAAACCTTGGGGAATTGGTCTGAAGTACAGCGAGATGTGTATGGCGTTGGCTGTCTGTCCCAGAATTCAGTATACATTTTCCTGGATCTGCTGAAATAATGCTCCATTTATTCAATAAGCCAAGTTCTACCCCCTTAATAACCCCACCTTTCCCCTCCACCGTAACATGTGCTCTCTTTTTCACTTGCGCACACCGTCTTGCAGCCTCTGTCTCATTATGGAAATGATGCAACAATGATGTGAACGCTGTGTATCGTTTAATTGTGATAGCATTGCATTAATGTAACATTTGAGCGGTCGACACTATTTATTTCAATCATCATTATTCACACCTTTTCATCTGGTTGATTACCACACCACCACCACCACCACCACCACCCCATGCTTTATAGGCAGGAAATATAGTCTTATAGAATGGGTTTTGATCACCGCGTCGATCAAACATATCGCATATGTATGCGTTTTTTGTACGCAACTTGCTTTACTTTTGTGTAAAAAAGAAAAAAAGCTGAGTGAAGAGTGAAGAAGGGGGGAGATTCTGGAGAAATGTAACATTTCGGTTCTGATTGTTTTCGGAAAAAAAAGATACAAAATTCCTAACCATTGTTGGCGTGTGGTGTATGTATGGCTTGTGTTTTGAAGATTGCAAATCTTCGTCTAAATATTTCTAGCAGGTATTGACAGTGCATAACTTCATAATGTAAATATGTGTAGAGTAAGAAACAATCACGAGATTATTTCTACAGAAGTGTACAGCTAGAATCATAATAATATCTGTCTAACGCAAAAGATGTATACAGATCAATACCTCTATGAATATTTTATCGCTCCAAACACACGAACTATCTTTACCTGTTTGTCGGATGGGGGAGAAAATAAGACGTAAACACCTAATACCGTAAAAGAGTAATTGAGCTAAGACGGGAAAGTTTGAAGAGTTCTGCCGAACAGATCGATCTTTTTTGATTCAGTTTGTTTGGTAACTGGGAGTATTTTTTGTTTACATTCAATTCTCCGAAGTAAAGTCAATGATTTACTACTCAACGACTGGCAGTGGTTTAAGCTTAATTTGAACCGTATAGTATATATTTTTTGGATTAACAACAACATATTTTAATCGTTTGTGCTTTTGCAACTAATGTGTCGGATGTCCGTTAGTGCACGCTACAAATTACAACATATTGCATCAGAATGGATTTGATTGCTTTTCAGTTCTAACCTATGTGCAAATGGTTATAAGTAGAAAAATGATGTACATCCATCCTTTGCGCTGCCTAAATGAACAATACGTAGAAACAATACTAATGCCCAGAACAAATCAGACTGTAACATTTAAGATCGCTAACGGAAAAGCTGACAACCGACCGGAAAAAAGGCAAAACTTTGCATTAAACTACCCAAACTACTGCATTGGCATGGAGAAAACAATACACCCAAACGAAGAGAGCAATAGAGTGATCGTTAGAGTAACAAGGCAAATAACACAAACGTTGTTCCACTGTTGTATAAAACGCAAACGGTAGAGGGGGGGAAGGGCTACTACAAAACGATGAACAAAACGGGCAGTAATGCGATAACGAAAATAACAATATCCCAGGGAAAAGTATGCAAAACAACAAAAAAAAAAAAACGATGGACGAACACATAGTTTTGCGATTATAGGAAGGGGGGTGGGAAATGCATGGAAAACCTGCATTACGCGCGCAAATGTGACGCGAAAGTTTGCGAGAAAAAATTAATAGAATAAACAATTGTCCTTGCTGAGTAAATGCTGAGTTGATGAATTCATTCCAAACTAGAAGATGTAAGAAGAATGCGATTGAAAACGAAAAGTATAAACATAAAACAAAAGACACAATTAACTGAAACCGGCTCCGTGTGTGTTGTACGACGTGAAAGTTCTTTTTTTTTACTTACATGCATATGAATGTGATCAATTTTTGGTGTCACAAAAGAAGAGTGAGAGAGAGATCGTTCACAGCGCTTCGTCGATTATGATGATACCATTGTGTGATAGTATGCTAGAAAGAAAAAAAAGAACATAAAACACTTTTCCGCGAATGGCTGGTTGGTGGTGGTATCAAATATCCTCGTATCTAGAGCAGAGCAAACATGACGAGAACGCAAAAGAGCATAACACGCATTGAAGCAAAATGGAGAGAGTAAGAGAGAGAGAGAAAGAGAGATATACATATACAGAGAGATCGTTAAGAGAATAGTAATAAGGACGAGATAAAAATCCAAACCATAACTTGCTGTTTATTGTACGTTCTTTGATAATTCTTACACCTGATGATACCGGTATAGTAAAATGACCCAAAACAAAATTCGTATTCCAATCGCGGGTAAATAACAGAACCAAAACTCTGTACACTCGTTTTACACTGGATTATGGAATGTTGTGTTTTTTTGATGGCACCAAAAATAAGGAACAAACGATTAAAACAAAAAAGTAATAAGAGCCTTGTATTGCACTTTTATAAAGATTTTTTAAGAGATTTTTTTTCTGGAAAAACAAACGAGCTTGGGTCACTGGAAAATAATGGCATAAGAAGCAAAGAGCAACGGATGTGTGTTCTTAAAATGATTGCTTGCGAACGTACATATAAGCAACACAGTGTTATTCAGACAACTCAACAAACAGCAAGGGGATGATTTATTTTGTTAATTTTTTCTTGTAATTTCTGATGCATTCGAATGATAGACTTAAAGCAGATAAAGCGAAGATACGAAAGATCGCGACTCTATGAGTGAAGCAAAGGTGTATTAATGGAAGGTTAAGAGTTTTGGAATCATATTTTCAGTGTACTTGATTTAAATCGAAGTATATTAATCGTAAGAAACTCGACAAATTAACGCCCAGAGTCCCCACGCAAAGGGGTTGAGTTGAAAAGCAAAAAAAAAGATCCAGCAAACTGTTGGCAAAAAATCGAACAAAAAACAAAACAAAAGAACGAGGAAATAGTTCCATTTTCAGAAGAAATGTAAAGATAGATCGACCAAAGTGGCGTCAGTTTCGAAAGCATCAGAAATTTATGAAGAAGACAAGATTTGCTAGTCAGCAGCTGAATAGCGCACAGCACGGATGTGGCGATACCGAACGATTCTGGTAGACAGATGATCGATGTTGTGATCACACACATCCGCACCTGAGATCGGTTCAGTAACGCCGCCGCCCGTGTTGGCAAACCAAAATTAACAAAATAATTGTACGGATTTGTAATATCTCTCTTTTCTCCTCCCTCTCTCCCTCTCTCTCTCTCTCTCTCTCTCTCTCTCTCTATTTCTCTTCATCTTGTTTTGTTCTCAATAATGCACTGTTCCAATGTGCGTGTGTGTGTGTGCGTACCGCGGAAATGCTCTAGATATGGATATCGGATAGCACGATGGAGAAGATGCCGGTGAGTACCAGAATGTCTTATCCA